>JAQGBD010000649.1:0-26066 GCA_034698165.1 Punctoribates punctum | reverse complement strand
AAATTTATCAGAGATGATCTAGATAGGTTTTATTTGGATCCAACTTTGATGAGTTGAGAGCACTTCTCTCCAATCATTAGGACAGCGGCCGCTGTGTTAGCGTTGGGTAACTCCGGGAATATGGATGCGTCACAAACCCGGAGTCCATTCATATTCTTTACCCGGAGCTGAGGGTCGACCACAACATCATCCCTATTGACGGCGCCCATTCGACAGGTGCCACCAGGGTGCAAATAGGATATAAGTCCCCTCATTATTAAGCACTCTATGTCGACAGTGCACTCATACATGTGTCTACCGGGACAGGAGGGACAGCCAAAACTGTCGAATGTTGGCAAGCTCAAAAGTGAAGCTAGACCATATTCATGCGTTTCAAAGATGAACAAGAAGAATTTCATTGCGTCAATCATATCTTGATAGTCGCGTGAATCGCTCAGGAAGTTTGTATTTATCCTGGGTGCAATATAAGGACTGGACGACTGGAGCCTTACCGTTCCACGACTCTGAACCCTACACAAGGAGAAAGATGTGCTGAAAGTATTGTTATCCAGCACTATTTGTGCACATATATTGGGAAAGTCTTTTTCTTTGTTCCGGGATGTGCTGAAAAGAGCAAAGAGGACAGGCGCCACATCCTTTTTACCCTGGTTATTGGCATAGAGTGCTAATTGTTGCAATGTTATTGCTCTTGTCTGTGGTCTTCCATAATATTCTGGGTTTAATATTTGCGAACTAAATGCTATTCCTGGGTGATTCATCAGGTTATTTCCAACGGGAAGTTCCACCCTGACAGTTATATTAAACATGGTTAAATGATCTTTAATTCCGACCCCGGACAACATCAAAACCTGAGGAGTATTGTATGCACCTGGTCAAAGTTGAACATGTTTTATCAAGCTTGTTTTTGAATTTTAGGATCTTTTACCTGCGCACAGAATGACTTCCTTTCGGGCATAAACTCTATAAGAGGTGTCGTTTCTATTGAACTCCACTCCGATAGCAGTCGTGCCGTGGAATAGGACTCTGAGAACCTGTGCTCGGGTCACGACATGCAGGTTATTCGGGTGAGGGTTGGGGTCAACATATGCCGTTCCACTGCTGACACGGAATCCCTGATCATTCATAAATCGTTGAATGATTGCAACCCCGGTCTGATTGGGTCCGTTCACGTCAGTGGTTTGATAACCAAGTTTACTAAATGCCAGTTCAGTTAATTTCAAAATTGGTTCAACATTTTTTGTTGACGATATTTGAACAGGGCCATTCGTATTGTGATAATCAGGATATTTCTGGACAACACTCCAATCGGTATTGTTTTCAAACTTAAGAAAGTACGGCATAACCTCTCTATAACTCCAGCCGACGGCGCCATACCTTTGAGCCCAGTTATCATAGACATGACGGTTGCCTCGAATATAAACTGGATCACCAAGAGCAGAACTCCCTCCTAATACTTTGCCAGTCCATTGCGAAAGACGTCGACCGGGGTATTCTGATCCTGTGCTCGACATAGGCTCCTCATAATATGGCCACTCCAATTCGGGTCTTGCCACCCTTCGTATAGCTAAGGGCCAAATCATGTCTGTCCAGAGGGCGTCCTCAGCTCCTCCCGCCTCCAACAACAGGACTCTGGTATTTGGATTTTCAGTGAGTCTGTTCGCTACGACACAACCGGCAGTTCCGGCGCCGACAACAATGAAGTCATAGCTTTGATTCCATACATCCCTCTGCGCAGCCCTGTTGTGACAGATCTGTCTCTTTGAAACGAGCCAGGACAATACAAGCAGTCGTATTGAAAGAACCGGGACCACAAACATTATTGTACAAATCACCCTGGACACAAATCGGATGTTTTATTAAATTAAAATTATTTTTACACAAATATTAATACCAAGTTTATAATTAATTTAATAATTATTCCGAAACACATTTCTAATTGATTTTTTCCACGAGCATGTGTTCTAGTTCAAATAATACTTAGCTAAAGCCAAAAGGTATCTAGTTAGTTTTTGAAAGTACTTGAATGGGGAAAACTGAAGGTAAAATTATAATTTTCTTCAAGCTCAATCATTATTTAACCTTGCTTATTTGTTAATAATATATTGATATTTGGAAATTGTTTGAAAAATATACTTGGTTAAAAAAAATCTACACTTGGTAAAGTTTTAACAGAATTTTAATACATTTTCAATATTATTTGATGTCTGACCCAGGGTAAATTTATTTCAATAAAGAAAATGATCTTGGCTCCTTTGCTATCGATAAGAGTTCTTGTATTGTGCTGGATCATTGCCAAGAGGCAGATAATTCACAACAGGGCTGCGCAGAGGGATGTATGGAACCAAAGCTATGACTTCATTGTTGTCGGCGCCGGAGCTGCCGGTTGTGTCGTAGCGAATAGACTCACTGAAAATCCGAATACCAAGGTAATGTTGTTAGAGGCGGGAGGGGCTGAGGACGCCATTTGGACAGACATATTTTGGCCACTTTCCATATTAGAGGAGCGGGTGCCTAATATTAACTGGCGTTATTACGATGAGCCTCTGCCAAATGCTGGACTCAACGCTCCGGGTGGTCGTATAATTGAATTTACCGGCAGAATTATTGGTGGCAGCACATCTCATAATGCGATGATTTATAACCGGGGTAATAGAAAAATATATGATGAGTGGGAGCGAAAGTATGGCGCCGTTGGCTGGAGTTATAAGGATGTGATGCCTTACTTCTTAAAGTTTGAGAACAATACAGATATGAGCTTGGTACAACAGAATCCAAATTATCACAATACAAATGGCCCTGTTCAAATATCTTCCACACCTAATGCTCCACAACTCTTAAGGATTGCCCAAAATATGTTCGCAACTCTTGGATACCTTTCCACTGACTTTAATGGTCCCAATCAAACGGGAACTGGTATTCCTCAACAGTTCCTAGATACAAAAGGTTTTAGAGTTAGCACTGGCTTAGCATATGTTGATCCCAACCCTCACCACAATAACCTGCATGTCGTGACCCGAGCACAGGTTCTCAGAGTCATATTCAACGGAACGACTGCTATTGGAGTGGAGTTCAATAGAAACGACACCTCTTTTAGAGTTTACGCCCGAAAGGAAGTCATTCTGAGCGCAGGTAAGACACATCACAAAATACCATGATAAAATTTACTTTTGATAAGAAAATTCTATTAAAGAATAATTTGACCATGTTCATTTTTCCAGGTGTTTATAACTCAGCACAGCTTTTGATGCTTTCCGGAGTCGGACCTAAAGATCATTTACAAAGATATGGTATTCCTCTCGTAAAGGAACTGCCCGTCGGTAATAACCTTATGAATCATCCATATGTGACATTCACTGCTCGCATTTTGAGCAAGCAATATTATGAACCTGTGCAAGAGCAATTCAGTTTCGACCGTCTGTATGACCGGATGGTTTTCAACAACGGTTCCCTTGGTATTGTACCCTGGCTCTATTTATACCGAAGCACTCCCAGTAACAGAGAAACGGATGTGCCAAACACCCAGTTCATAATGAGTATTAATGGAAACCAGCTTTTCGTGGGACAGAACATCGCCAGAGTCAGGAGTCGTGGGACAGTACGCCTACAGTCGTCCAGTCCTTACATTCCTCCCAGAATTGATTCAAACTATTTAAATGATTTCAGAGATTTCAACGATTTGTTAGACGCCCTCAGATTCAGTCTCTCTGTACTGGAATCGCCAAAATTCGAGCTAGCTCATTTGATAAGCCTGCCCACTTTTGAAAGCGTGGGCTGTCCTCCCTGTCCCAACAAATACATGTATGAATGCACCGAAAGTCTCAAGTGTTTTATAATGCGCACCACGGGAACCGGAGCACATCCTGGTGGGACCTGTCGTATGGGTGCTGTCCATAGGGATGATGTTGTGGTCGACCCTCAGCTCAAAGTCAAGAATATGAATGGACTCCGGGTTTGCGACGCATCCATATTCCCGGAGAACCCGAACGCTAATACCGCGGCACCGGTTGTAATGATTGGCGAAAAATGCGCTCAAATTATCAAAGATTGCTATCATTTGAATTAAATTCTCAAAAAATAATTAAATAAATATTACCAAGCTAATAAGAACATAATTTACTGATTTATCTGATAAATTCTATTGAACCAAGCTCATCTGCTGGGTTGCTATCAAGAGGGAGAGAAAAATGAAGTGCAATTAAGTTTTATATTATTCTTGCCTGATACATCAGTTTTCAAATTAAAAAACACTTGCTAGCTCATTTTTGTGTTCATTCACCTCAGTTAAATCGTTGGTTAGATCTTGGTTAGTTGACGTGTCTTTAACCTTGTTCAAATAATTTTAAAATGAATACTTTGATTGTGTTATTAATAATTTCAAGTAAGTTCAATTTGAATTTAAAATCAAATCACTTTATCTTGTTAAAATAGCATTTGTAGGCATTATATGCACTTTGAGTGATGAGCAAGGTGATGACGAACCGGATGATAAGAAAATTCCATTTATTGGCCACTCCTTGGGATTCAATGACGCCTTCAATAAGTTATTTGAAAAATTCAGAGCAAACAAAGGTTTGAGTCTTAACTTGAAAATGATCTTGACACTTTAATCTGCAGGAAACCTGGATCAATTATTCAACAAAAATCCTGACATCAAAAGATCCATGGTAATTAGATTCTAAAGTAACTAACCTATGTTTGTTAGGTGATCTCAAAAACATTTAAATTTAAAAAAAATTCTATTGAGATCTCCTTGGTAACACCTTGCGCTTTTTGATTTGATTTTCCACCGATAGGCAGAGCTAATAGTCTCGAGAGGTTTCCAAAGCGAAGAACACACTGTAGTTACGGACGACGGCTATATTCTGGGAATATTCCGGATCATTAACCCATACATTAGACCGAAGGACAGACTCAAACCTGTGCTGTTATGGCACCAAATAAACTGTAACTCTGGTATGTGGTTAGTGTCGAGTCCGGGCTTTTTGGACACAAACGGTCGCTACAGCGAAGGGAACGGTAGCCTCACAAACAACTGTAGGGATAAACTCACATCTAATGTACCCTTCACTTTGGCCGCCTGTGGTTATGACGTGTGGTTGGGCAACACTCGGGGCAACCTATACTCACCCGGGCATATGTACCTACCTTCCCGAGGTTAAAAACGCTAAAAAAATACCCAACTTAACACGAACAAGTACATTTTTACAGGAATAGCGTTTTCAAACTATACGTTCACCGAAATGGGTGTCTATGACCTCAAAAATACCGTGGAATTTATTCTTCGAAAAACAAACTCCCGTTTGTACCATGATCATTAATTCATTTTTATAATACCATGAACAAATCAATTTTTCCAGACTGTGTCGGGTATTTCGGCTCATCAATGGGGTCGACTCAAATGTTCGCATTGTTATCAATGATTCCCAGTTTTGAGAGATATATGAACCCGATTATAACGGGGCCAACCGTCACCTTCTTAGGGAACGCCACATCTACGGTCAGATTTGCCACTCCACTGGTCCCACTTCTCAAGTATACTTGCTCATCTAACTAAACTATACCTTATCTCACCTAAAAACCTACCCTTGATAAAATAATCCAATATTTTTCCAAAAAAAGCAACGTGGTACTTAGCGTTGGAATGCCCTTGATCATGGGACAGGCTATGTCACAAATATGCAGACATCCATTGATCAGAGAACTCTGTGCTTATAATTATCGAGCTGGAGGTCTTCTAAATCCACCTAGCTATTTGTCTGATGCAGTAAGAGATAAACAGAAGACAATATTGACCAAGAATAATTCTTTTTTCATCTAGGATACGCTTAACCTCCTTTACACCTTCACAAGTGGCAATTATTTGAGTTCAAAGATAATTTTGCAGTATGGTCAATTCTTTCTCAATGGGCGCTTCAACCAATTTGATTACATGAAGCCAGAGCTAAATTACCAAGCTTATGGCCAGCCAACTGCCCCGGATTATCCTTTACACAAAATTTCATCAAAGAACCTGGTGCTCCTCTGGTCCAAGAATGATATATTCGTTAGCAAATATGACTTTGATCATTTACTTTCATCCTTGACTGGTAAGACTATCTAGGAGAATTATTATTTAACTGACCATGCTCATTTCTTTCACAGTCCGTCCGCTGGATGTCTATGTCGTTAAAAACCCGACTTATAGTCACTTCGATTATATATTTTCAAAATATAATAACAAATATATTATGGGCAGAATTCTGGGTCATTTGTCCGGACAAATGTATAAATTGCCAGATGACTAGGATCAAGATCAATAAATTTGATTATAATAAATAGCATGAACAAAAGAGAATTATTATTTAACTGACCATCGTCATTTGCTGAGCGGTTCAATATTCTATTTTTAAAACATTTTCTTTGATAAATGAATTAAATATTGACTACGAATAAGAGCAGGGTAATTGAAATTTGAAATATACAGGGTAATTACCAAGGAGGGGGTTAAGCCAAACAACTAATATTTTGCTCGAATCAATACTCACAGACTTTTGGGTCAGAATGATAGAGATGTTATCAACACATTATTAGCAAGGTGAATAAACTCAATGAAATTGTCTGGTTCAAATGGAATTATCTTGGTCGTGTGATTTTCTATTTTAGGCAAATATTTGTAGTGGGCAAGAACAATAATACCCTGATCAATTATTAAACAAACAATCACTTTCACACTTGAGCAATGAAAATTATTCTTGTTACTTTTTTGTAACAGTAAATTAAGACAATTTACCTAGGACTTTTATATAACATATTCATGATAAAATGCTTGATAAACAATATGTGCACTAGCTCAAATGAATTTTCTCACACAATGGCCTACAATGGGTTAGAAATCCCCTTAAGTTTAAGCCTTTAATAAAAACATTAAATCATTTGATTTGAATACGAATTGAATTAATTTTCAATCAATAGAAACATAAATCAGTTATTCAAACGATTTCTTTATTGGACTTCAATTAAATAAACCATTAATTAGATAACAAACCGAATCATTTAAAATATCAAATATAAGACAAATTGATTTCTATATCCTGGGTATTAATTGTGGCCAAAAATCCTATTCAAATAAACTATAATTTATTAAATAAAACTAAAAATAGTTTCAAAAATTATTTGAATAAATAAATCGAAAAAAAAATAATAATTAATTAAAAGCCGGAAATAAAACACAAAAAACTGATTCTCAAAAACCAAGAATAAAAACATTAGGAATAAAACAATTTGTTTAAAAGAAAATGATTTCAAACAAAATAATAATTACTATTTGTTTGAGAAAAATAATTCTGTGTTATATACCGGCGCTAAGTATAGGGGAACTACACCTAAATATTGGTGCGATGTTTATCAGGTATAATAACGGGTTGTGGGGAACGGGAGGAACAGTCAATAATAACAATAAAGAAGTCAATTTCTAAGTCTTTTCACAAATGAGCAAGGACATTCCACCAGTACAACGAGTCACTCCCTGTGCAGAGCACATACTATTTGCCTGTAATTGATATTTCAATTACCTATAATTCCAATCATTATTTGAGGCATACCTGTGCTTCTTATGTCCAAATAGTGGAACAGTCAAACCTGAGCCCTGGGCGCACAGCCCTTACGCAACAGTTGTGAGCCACTGGTGGTGAGACACAGAGCACGGAATGAGTTAAGTGTCGTGTATTCCGAGTCATTTGAGCGAATCATTTGCATCCGATTAGAGACGACTAATAATAATAAGTCTATCCCTCGAAGACATCCTTCGATCGGAACTGTTGTTTGCAATGCTATCCAAAGCGGAAAAACTGTCCCAAAAGACAGTCGTCAGAGGAGAAGACTAATGTTTATTCTGTGTATTCTTCGTAAAGGGAGGGAACGCCTCGACTACTGCTGTTTTTCAAAGTCAATCGTTTGAATCATTTGAATAGTTTTGATGGCAATGACTTCAATACTCCACTTGTGTTAAGCCATTTATCGCATATTTTATACCACAATGAGTTTGTGAATTATACTATTGATTCCTGTTCCTGGTGAATTTTGCCTTGCTCAGTATCATGGTGAATTTGAATTTTTCAATTGTGTAATGTTTTGTGAATTAAAAATGTATTCAAAGTTGAAAAAAGTGATAAACTTTTCGATAAAGTTTTGGATTATTTATCTAGTTTTAAACCACCAAGTTAGTTGTCATTCAATAGCAAATAGAACAGGTAACAATTGCTTTGTATAAAAATGAGCAAGATCTTATAATATTTGCATTAATAACTAGGAAAAAGTCCATTGAATCGTAAGAACTCGAAATTCAATCGTTATTTTAGTAATAATTTTGACGAACATTCAAACCGTGGCTCAGAATTAAGACATTCTGCTGCGGACAGGGCTAACCATAAGCTCAATATATCGCTCACTGTGTCCGGTCCTCTCATTAATGAGTTCACAGAAATGCAGACTCAGGAGCCGTTCCGGGAAGAGCCGCCGCCGACACCCCCCAAATGCCAGTGCACTTGTGATCCGTACCAGAAGGCCAACCAAATTATCAGTGAGTATGTGCTCAGCGACAACGAGGACCCGGATATGGATATCGACGACAATGAAGAGCTCGAAAAACTTCAGAAACCCTATAAATGTGAGTCTAATATATACAGTAGTTATAGATTTTCATAGATTTCTGTTTTGTGTATAAGTTTTGCTCAAAATCTTAGTCTTGTTTTCAGTCATCAAATGATTGATAAAAATAGTGTTTTTGTTGACAAACGGCGTTCCCTTTGTTTTCCACAGACATACCGATGGAGACCATAGAGTTGGCCCACCAGAGGCCACAACGGGTGACGTCAACGCCGGCGCCGCCTTCAGTACAGAATAAGATCACGAATTTGGTGCAATCGGTGGGCAATTACCTGAGTTTTCCTCAGTTCTCGACTAAAGAATACCTAGAATTAGGTGTTTCCCTAGTCGTGACCGGAGTGCTCGGCTTTCTGGGCCTCTCCTCCTACGGTCCATACCAGACATTTTTCAGGAGAAACCATATTCTCAACGATAAGAACCAAGGATTCTATAATGGCTTTTATATGAGACAACTAAACGACTCGGATGACCCCTTTTCCAAGATTTATGACTGGATTCAAAGCTTAGACTAATTTTTTAATTGAATCAAAAACTAATTAATTTTGATTCAAATTTTTGTATAAAAAGACTATTTATTTAATTAATTAATAAAAACTCAAAAAACAATTAAAACATTTAAATAAAATTCAATTAAAGCCTAACTTTCGATATGTTTTTCCGACAATAAAACGGTTTTCAAAACAAAGGTCCTGTCCTTTAGGTCCACAGAGTGGCCGGCATTAGATTCTCGGTCGTCCCCCAGGACGGGGTCAGGTCCTCGTTCTCGAGAAAGTGGAGCGGAGTGAGCACCAGATGGCCGCGGATCCGCTCCAAACACTTTTTGGCCTCATTTGTGTCAGTGTTGGCCAGTTTTGGTCGCGTGAAGTATTCCCTCAGCTGTGCGAACGACTTCACCTCATCGGTGGGCACCAGAGGGAACACCCGTTCATAAAGGGTGGTGTTCCGGGCGGCGGTGGCCATCCAAATGTCTTTATAGAACTTATCACTGATCGGGTCTGTGATGTCTATATCCGGCGCCGTATTCTTGTTGTCAAACAAACCCAAGTGCTCTCTGAATAGCATTCTTCGGAGTGAACCACAAAACCTGCCGCTCTGGTAGGGCTGGCCGTCCATCAGCCCGGCCTCGAACTCCTGGTCGGAGAGGACTACAGCCACCTCTGAGTCTCTGTTGCCTAACATTGACCTGTCGTTGATATTCGAGGAACCGATGATTGCTTTGTTGTCGTCCACTAACAGCAGTTTACTGTAAGGAAAGGGAAACCCATAAATAGAATAAACGGCTTTCCTTTGAGACAATTATCTCAAACCTGTGGACATAAATCAGTTCTGTAACGAGTTTTCCGTGAAGTTCGCTGTGGTTTCGGAGCCCATAGAAGGATATGTACTGAAACGGGTCGCCCACTTCCCTCCTGAGCCGGGAAAGGAGGGAATAATTGCCCCGACATATAGTCGCGTAGTTGTAATGAGTGATGGCTTGAATGGCGACCCCACGACTGGTCCCGATTTCACCTGAGGTTAAGACATTTGATTACAGACAACCCATTCCTCAAAAAGAGTCATACCTTCAAAGGCCGGCAGTAATGGAAAGAAAATAAAAGCCCTGAACTTCTGGCCGTCTCTAAAGGCGCGGACTATGCGGTGATAGAGTGCTTCGCCGATAGAGTTGATGACCACTTCCGACGGATCCAATGGCGGAGACTTAGACTGAGTGATGAAGAATTGGTTTTCGATATAAACATAATGTTTGGCGTTATTTATAAGATCGATGTAAGCGCTCAGAATAGAAGTGTCCGTCTGTTTGATGCCTATGGACCAGTCGGCCACCGACCTGACCACCTGACAGGAGACGTTCCCACCCCTGAGCAGAAACTTTGGCGGTTTTATCAGATCAATACTGGAATAGCTCTTTGGCATAAGCCAGGGGAACGTGTCGTTAAACTTGGCCTTTTCGAACTTGGTGAAGTTCCAGCGCTCTATAAAGTGCCTTGCCACGTCCCGGGCGGCCGCACCGGTCACCAGACAGGAGAGGTCGTGCCACGGCATCCGGGGAACGGTGTTCCGGTCGACAAAGTCTTTGAACGGTTGGTTCAGTTCAACGAAGTCTTTGACTATGAAATTGACGTAATCTTTGCCGAACCATAGCTTTGAGGCGCCCTTCAGGCCATTGAAGGCCGACTCCGTGGCCTTTGCGTTGACGGCGAAGTCGACGCTGTCGTCGTTTTCCAGTTGTTTGTCATCCAGGTCTTTGATATCACATTCGGACTCGTTGTCGTTGACCCGAAGTGACGCCATTTTCCGTATTTGTTGGAACCGCTGATGGAAACAAAGATCAGTTTCGTGTAATTCAATGATATCTTCAGCTCTGAGCCGAAGACCACTTACCGCCACCGCCTGTAAACGTTTGGTCCTTAGAGTTGAGGCCAGTCGTAGTTTAAAAGTACCGCTTGTGTTGGTCTTGTCCTCAGGACTGTCCACTTTGTCCTCTGGAGTGGTGGCGCTGTTGACCGCACTGTCCTTATTGCCCGGATTGTTATTCAACGGGATTTCTGTGAACTTTGTGTCACTATTTTGTGTCACACTTTCGATATTGAAGTCGTTGAGGACTGAGTCCAGGTTTTCGATGGCTTTCCTCTCTTCAGACACGTCCTGTCCATCAGTGTTGAGATCAAATTTGACGCCACTATCACTGGTCTGTTGGCTGAGCTCCGATTGGATCATATCGTTGAGGGCTTCCATACTCGAGGACCGGACGATGAGCTGCGACTGTGACTTGAATTTCAGACCTGTCGGTGACGTAGAGTTGCGAATAAGGAGACTATTGAAGAACAGAATGAAATAATCTTCACATAAATTGCAGGTTTAAAATACTTTTTATAATTCGGATCATTTGAGTCGAGCACAATTCCGGCCAAATCTGTGATCCGGTGCTCGTAGTTATCCCAACGGCCGAAACAGAGGTCTATTCCGCCGACGAACGCAAAGCTCTGGTCAATGATAACCAGTTTCTCGTGATGTGACCACAGGAGGGGACCGCCTCTGCTGGGGTCGGGATGTCTGAGCACTTTGATGTTCGGATGCAATTTCATTAACCATTGTTTTGTGAACAACGAGTTTATGCTGATCCCGAGCTCAACCTCTTTGTAGACTAGGATGAAGACACGGACCCCTTGGCCGGCCTTCCTCTGCAAGATCTTGTCCAGGCGCCAGTGGTCGCCATCTATGACCTAGGCAACATAAAAAATTCAAATTTTAGGCTCTATTTCAACCCAAAAAAAAATTAACATGGTCAGGGATAAATAAGGGGAAGACCTACTCACAGGCCGTCTCATATAGATATGAGGGCTGAGCCACCAGTCGGCGATGAATATCTCCTGTTTGGCGGCTTCCAGTGCTTCGGACACCGCCTCAAAATGGTTGGCCCCGTCGACGAACCACTGCGACCACGTATTGGCTCTGATCGGTGCGAACGAGTCATACCTATTATGGTTAGTGAACTCCTGTGCGAAGGTCTCCGCGGTTTCCATCACATACTGCGCCAATTCGGAGGCCTTCCTCGATGTCCAACATTTGAGATACAGATCGCGAGACATATTCGATATGCGGATCCCGTGGTGTACGCCAAGAGTGGAGCCGCCTAAACACAATTCATTAGTGGACGTCTAGGGAAGGGATGGGAGGGAACGGCACCTGACTTAGCATTGAATCCCTGGTCCATAAGCATAACATTTCTGATTTTGCCGTCTTTTGGCCGAATATATAGAATACACGAGTCTTTGACGACAAGCCATCTCTTCCGCCAATGGCCGGTGATATCGGTGATGAAGTTCTCGCAACGGGTGAAACAGGTGGCCCTCCGGAAGCCGCCGGCCCTCTTCAGGACCAAAAACTCTTTGCCCTTATGGCCCAACTCGTCAACGAAGGACAGGGGACTGATCTCGAGGAATGTCATCATCTCGTGATGGTTGCGATACATTGGAATCTTGAGACAGCTCTGGAGGTATTCCTCTAATTCCCTCTGAGGTTAAGGTAATTAAGAATTGAAGCCATGGGTTCGCAAATAGAGGTCTTTACATACCTTACGTTCTTCGAGCGACTCCTCGGACAGGATGAAAGCCTCGGGCTTTTTGGGGAATCGGGGAACGGGTCGTCTTTTCTGCTGGCTAAAGGTCTTACGGGTTTCCCTGTGCCTCTTGAGGGGGAGCGGCATCCGTAGCGCCATCCGAAAGAGGCGTAACTGTTGGTGGAGTTTCTCGAAGTGGTTGTGCCGTCTCTTCACTGTCCACTTATAGGTCCAGTGTTCCACTTCTATGGTATAGAGGTATGGGTTGAGTATATGAGTGCCTGTCCTGTGCTCTGCGTTCACTATCTTCACTTTGATGGGACAGTTGTGCAAAAGACACCTCTGTTTTGGGTCATTGAAGGCCAGTGTCGGCTCATATATGCGAGTGTATGGAATGCGTTGAATTGAAACTGAGCATGGTCATAATTAACACTGGTTTTAAATTGAGCCTGTGCAATTGTCTTACTGTTGTTGATATCAGTGGATTCGGTGGCGTCGGCCTCCGAAGTGAATGGCGGCAGATCTTCATAGTCTGAGTCGTGTGCCGTCGGCTCCTCCTCTTCGGGACTATTCGTTTGGCAACTGTTCTCTTCTGAAGTCATTTTTTAAGACAAAATTCTGGGAATAAATGCGAAGAAAGGGTTCATTAGTTTCCTCTGACGAAGAATTATCAGCAAATAATCAGTTCATTTATACCAAGATTAGTCTGATTTCGCTTTTGGTTCAACAAAAGCCTCAAATAGTGTCCGATATTTACATAAATTTTTTTTATCGCATTTATCCTTCAATTTAATCAAACAAAATATTTATCAGTTATTCTGTGCTAACAGTTGTCTGGAAAGTCATGTATTTCACTCTAATTGACAGAAAACATTTGAAAATTAGATTCTCATTCAATTATGGCTTTCCTTTTGATAGGCTTTCCTTTGAATAGAAGTTAAATTGATTTCAAATAAATAACAGAAAATTAATTTCAAAAAATATGGCAAACATTTGGACCTAAAGTCAAAAGTCGAGCGAAAAACAAATATCTCTTTCACTAAAATGATGTCATTTTTAGAGGAAAGACATGTTTTATGGCAAATAAAGCGAAAACTTTTAATGACTTTAATGACTATTTCTGTATTTATTACTCATTTTAGTATTAATCGTATAATAAAATTCTTATGGCTTTAAGTCATTGAATGATTAAAAATAATTATAGACTTAATAGTTATGTAAAACTGGTTTTCATTCAAACAATTCAATTGAGACAGTTTTGTACCGATTTGTCGACTAATTTTAAGCTTGGTACTTTATCCTTGGTCGATAATGAGCTTGTTAAAAAAGGTTTGAAGGCTAGCCATTGAAAAACGAGGAAAATATGTCAAAATAATAGATACAAAAGGATTAAAAACAAATCACATTTTCATTGATGAGAAGCAAAAGTATTAAACTTTTTTTCCGAAACAAAACCTCTGATTAGATATGAATAACAACTCGAAGAAGAGTCGAAACAATTGGACCACAAAATAGATTAACATTTGTCTCAATGGAGGCTATAATCAGACTTTGAGACCAACTTTAATGCATTTAATGTCAGCAAAAAGTTTTTAAAGTCAACACTTGATTGCATTTCACACATAATTTCATTTGTAATTCAAATCCGTATTTATTTTATTGCAAAACAACTCAATATTTAAACAGAATTTTAAAACACTTTTGTTTAGTAATCAAAAGTCTGGAGAAAAAAATTACATCAGATTTAAGTCACTTTTATTTCTCATAATTTTGTCAAATATTTCATTAAATACTTCTTTCACTTAATGACGAAAAAACATTTAAAATGTGTTTATTTTCTTCAGAAAAAACTTTTAAGAAATCAAAACTTGTTTTCAAATAATTTGCAAAAACTTTTCACTCAATGACTTTCATTGACATTCATTTCAATGATGTTATTCACTAAAAAAAAACTTACATTAATTAAAAATCGGGTTCATTTCAATTTTTTACAGAGGAAACTGATGAAAATCAGCAAGTTCAAAAAAGTTATCCACGGATATAAACTTGAAAAAAATAATTTTCAACACAAAAAATCAATTAAATTGTATACAAATAGTAAGCAATGCATTCAAATGCCTAAAAATTTTATTCAAATGCATACGAAATGCAAAACAAAAGCCATTCATTTCATTGATGTTATTAATTGAAAAACTTATCAATTAAACAAAATCCATAAAAACTGGGTTCACTAAACTTGGTTACGAATAACACTGATTAAAAGTTGCAAGTTCAAAAATATTTTCAAAGGGAATAAACAAATATATCTCAACAAAAACACCACAAATCGTAAGCATGTATTCAAATGCATACGAAATGCAAAACAAAAGTCATTCAAAAATTACTTAAAAAAAAATTGAAAAATACTTAAAATACATAATTAATAGGAAATACCTTTTATTCAGTCCATTAGGAAATTGAGGCCTAAATTGAGTTCAACACAATTATTGTCACAAAAGAGACTATTTTTCACCGAAACAAATATAAACGAAATTACTTTCACTTTAAAACTCGACTAAAAACATATGACTTTCAACGAATCGGTGACTTTTGTTATGGTCTTTGAGTTTTTCGCAGTACTTGTGCTGTGCAATTGGCACCACATGTGATGCCAGTTCCCCAGTGCACAGAATAATACAACACATCACTCAAAAGAGTAGATAACCTTCCCTTCAGCACAACATTATCTTATTATTACGACAGCACAGACTGCACAGGACTACCAGTGCCTCAGAGGAGAGGTATCCATAGCCTCGCTTCACAACCACTGATATATATAATCAAAGGCTAATCCACTTAAAAGTCTTATCCAATTAGCGGCAAAACTTAATTTCCTTATTTTAGTCAATTGTTTGCCGGCTTCAATTAGTACCATGCTAATTTTCTCATTTAATCAATTAGTGGAAAGCCTTGAATAAACGAATTTCGACTCAATTTTAATCCTGGTTTGAATTCAAATCATTTAATTAAAACTTTTTTCTTCTCTCTTAAAAAACAAATAAATTTCACTTTAATTACGAAAAAGTATTAGTCATCGGAAAAGTGGTCTCAAAATACATATCAGATATCGGTTTGTATTTCAAATACATATGAAATTCAAATGAATTCTCACTTTTCATAGATTTTTATAGAGTTTAAAGACTTATAAATAGATAAATAATTATTTATTCAAAACAAATGAGTCACAAGTTTTTGAGAAAATAGGTTTCTATTGAAACAAATGTTGTCTTATATGCGAAAAATGGATCACAACTGGGAATGACATCACTCCAGACAATGGTAGCCATAGTTTCCACTCTGGTCGGGCTCAGCCCCGGCCTCTACCAGTCTCTGTGCCCCATATTCCACAATATCTCTGCTCAAAGTCTGATTTCTACTGTAAACAGACCAGTTATCTGAGGGGAAAGAGGGGAACAGACGTACAGTTCATTAATTTGTGTCAGAGATTAGTTGATCCAAATCTATGGCTTTCCGTATCTAAGGGACGGCTGTTTTACATACCTTCAGTTTTGTTGCCAGTGGTCACTTGATAGACAACAAGCACCGGGTCCACCTGAGCAATGAACCAGGGCCTCTCCACCGAATAGCCTTCTGGTCTCTGAATGATCTGGCTGATTTTGCCCTTCAGGTGCTGGTTCTGTTCCATTCTCTTCAACTCGTTTGTGGTGTTCCCCAGACTTGAACAGGAATTTCATAGAATTGTTTATTTTTTCACCAAAAATAGTGATCCAAAGCACAGAATAATCAAAATACTGGACATACCTTTCGCTGATATTCGCATAGTTGTCGCCAACAGTGATGTGCAGCTGAGGACAGGCATCAGTTTCATTGTCCTTTGGGTTTCTATGATAGACACCATACCAATGGCCTTCCAACTGAGCTCATATCAAATATAATTAGGGGTTGACTCAAATGAAAGCTCAGAATAAATACCGCTTTGAGGTCCAGATCGGTGAGTGTCTTACTCACGGCCTTATGGTAGGGATAGATGGCCTGTTCGCTCAGCCCTACCATTCCGTAGACGACAACGAAGGAAAGGCATACGATTTTAACCAAACTCAGAGACATTTTTTCAGCTTTAAATCTGAGTAAATACTTGGCTTATGTGTGGAACGGGTGGTGACTGAGGACTGACTGAAAACGACTGTTCAGTCATTCAATTTATATATGAGTTTCAGATAAGAAACAAATCAAATAAGTTATCAAATAAAATGATTTTTATTCAAATGTTTACTTTAATAGACTTGGAATTGAAAAACTTCTAGCAATTAGTGGGAAAGGCTTTCAGAAGTATCAGGAAATCCCTTCCCGTCTGCACAGGAGGTAAAACACCGGTTATTATCTGAATATCACTTAAAAACTGATCAGAAAAACTTGAAATTCAATGAAATTCTTGTAATTGAAGACTTGTTTTCTTCATAACTCACTTCAAAAAGTGATAATAAAACTGAAGAAATCGATTCTTGGAATCAAATTCATTACTGAAAGTCAAGTATTGATTGAAAAACAAATACAAAATTGAATTTAAGATTCAATTCACGTCTGAAATGAGTGAATGAAAACCACTTAACACTCAATTGAGAGAAGTTTTGAGACAAAAGTTGTGTTTTTAATAATAATTTGTTTGAATTGAAAATACCTTTCATTCAGAAAATGACATAATTTTGTGCTAAAAATGATTTGTTTTCGTGATTTTGAAAAATTCAAAAAATAATAAGTATTTCAAAGAATAGTATTTCTCAGAAGAAAACAAAAACGAGAGAAACAAATGCTTCAAAATCTTGGACACAAAGTATTTGGTTCTTGGCTAACGACAGGGACGTTATTATTCAGTTTTTATGGGAAACTTTCTGAAGTATTTCCTCTGAGCCCTCGATTTTGGCACCGGATTTGAGTAACAGTTCTCTCGCTGTCGACAACTTCTCATCGGATATACTCTTTGTCCGGCAATAAACTGTCCAAATATCTGAAGGGAAAGCCATAAAAGGGGAGGAAAGGGGTCAAAAAATCATTGCCAAGGTCAAAATTCAACTAAATACCTTCAGAAGCATCCGGGTCACTATTCACGTCGTCTAAGAGGAGACACTGGTAGACAATTAGACAGTCCTCGTAGTCTGTGTGGAGGACCCACCAGGGGTAGCCCAGCTGGTATTCACCCCGGTCAATTACTCTGTCTAATTTACCCTGGAGTGTTTCGTAATTCTGGACCAGGTTATAGCTGTGGTCCACCTGTCCATCAACTCTGGCGAACGGAATTAATTCAGTTTTATTAATAACCAAGGTGTATTTAATCAAAATATTTAGTTATCAAGGAAGTTCCATGTTTGACAAACAGGGATAAACAGGAATTTCACGTCTATTAAGGGAGGAAAGGGTTGAAAAGTTCAACGAATTGCTGGAATAGTTCAAACAGAAGGAAACACAGGCCCTGAGTTCAAAGACCCTGACTATCCCCAGACAGGAGTGGAAAAAAAATCATTTATACTGTTATTAAAAATCTTGTTATCATTTAATCCAAGAACTAATAGAAAGAGAAATAACTCAAACAGTAATCAGAGAAGTGTTTTATCGGAGAATTGAATATCGATTTGAAAAACAAGTATTGACTTACAAGTGCTTGAATTCAAGGGAATGGTCGCCGACTTTGTTCAGCTCCATTGCGATGCCACTGTCTGTTTGGTTCTTGGTATAGACAGCGTACCATAAGCCAGTCAACTGTGCGATGAATGAAATACATAATTAATTTATCGCCAGAACTTGTGTCGCAAATAATTTGCCGTTTTTTGCGTTGAATAACATTAGAAAATAGACATAATTTTATGGAAAGGGATGGAAAGCCATAAGAATATGGCCTAACGGGGAGAGCACAGCACAAATCAATACTCACTTTACTAATGTCACACTCTTTGAGAGTGTTTTCCTTGACTTTAGCCCAACGATAGATCATTTTGTATATGGATTTGGTGTTAATTTTTGCGATCAATTCCTGGAATAAAATTCAAAACAAAATTTGTTTTTTGAAATCAGTTTTAAATTTCATACAAAAAAACATTTGTTTTAATGAAAAACAAACCGAAAAACTGAACGAAAAAAATGTGAAAACAAAACAAAATTATCGATAAAAACAAACCGTTTTATTCAGGCATAGCGTCGCTAAACATATGAGAGCACAGGTATATAGACACTGAGCGCATACACAACACACAATCACACAGAATAAACAGCAGTTCCTCTAATCTATACCTATTCTATGGCGCGATTCTGTGCTCAAAAGCAAAGACTAATGAATTGTTTTTTCCGGTAATTTTCCAAAGAAAATGACTTTCACTCAGAATAACGTCTCTGAGGGGGTGGTTATGTCAGGGAAGGGGTGGAATATAGGGCTGTGCGCTACTAAACGCTCAGAAAATCGATTAAATTAAATATTTTTGAATAAAATGTTTGAATTTTTTTAAATACCGGCAAAAATGAAGAGTATTTTCCGATCAAAACGGGTCTTATTCTGTCCCTAATTTGAAGCCATGAATAAGAGGTCGTCTCTCTTCACCATAGACTCAATTTTGATAGAAACCAGGTCTTTATGCTCACCGAAAATGGGGTATTCCTCTTAAACTAACCGATCCTTTGTCTCAAAACAGTGGACGGCCAGTGAATAATAGACCCGATCCTCGGCCACAGTCTTCACCAGTGATCACATTATCTGATTTGTGTCCCAATTGTGATCACCAGAGCACAGGTCACTCAGCACAGGTCCGAGCATTTGCTAGACATCTAATGATTTGATTTTCAATTAAAAAACAATTTTTGAAAAATTAATAACAAATTCAAAATAAATTAAGAAATCGATTGAAAACATAGCCTCTAATGAAGAATATTCTGAGCCTTTGGTTCTGAGCGAAGAGAAAGAGTCCTAAAAATTTGAATTTGAATTATAAGAGAATTAATAGAAAAAAAAGTATTTTGTTTTCTGAGACTATTTTTTAGTGATTTTTAAACATCAGTTAAATTGAGGACTAATTTAATTAATTAATTAAAAACTAATAGTTTTATAGTAAACGAGACTTACTTTTCATAATAGACTTCTCGAGAGATAGGACTCAGAGAGGAATTTGAGTCCTTTCCTCATCTTAAAGGACAGGCAATCAAGAGTTGAATTGTTTTTGTTCTCTCTCTCGCTATAGTTAGTTAAAGACCTGGAATAAGGGTCTCTCCTCTGGCACTAAGGGCTCCGGCTTTCAGCTCAGGAGTTAGTTTGAGAGATTCAAGAGAATGACCAAGATAGTTTTGAGAATTGCCCACAAAAAATGACTTTATTCAGAATTAGGAATTGTTTTCAAATTCAAGATAAATATTTACATTAAAAAAGAGTTCAAAATTTAAAATCAAGACTACAATGGATTTTGTAAATTAAAAATCGTTTTACAAAAAGAGTTGTATTTTTCGAGAAATATATAGAATTCTACGCAATTTTCAGCAATCTTTCGGTTAATTTCTACTTAATATCGATTGTCATACCCTTTAGGAGAAGAATAATTATCTTGTTTTTTGAAATTTTCAATTTTTAACAACAATTCAATCACTGATTGATCTATGATTGAAGGGAAAGGCCTACAGACTTGAGACCAGAGGACCGGACATAAGAGGAGAAGACAATTGGTTTTTACATTCAATAGAAATGTAATTTTCGGCCCAAAAAAGAGGTGTTTTTTGATAAGAATTTTCAGCGAAAACCAATAAATGGGTTTAAAAATCATTTAAATTAAACAACTTTTGCATAGATTTTAATATAGATTTCAAACAAAAGACAAAAAAAAATACTAAAATCAGTTCAAAAAAGGGGTTATTTTTCATCAATAAAATCAATATTTGATTCGTCGCTGACTTTGCGGACAATAAACCGATTATTTCTTAAACGAAATATCATTGAAATTAAGGGAAAAAACAGTTTTTTTTTCAGACAAAAAGTAGTCATTAATTGAGTCTACCTTTCAGTACGGCTGCCACCGGGCGCTGGGAGGCGGTGGCGGCGGCACTCCGGCCACTCTGTTGGCCAGACCGGGACCAGTGGCCGCTCTGTTGGCGAAACCGGGACTTCCGTAGCCGTTACGCATCTGTGGCGAGCCGTAGCCCATGGCTCGGGGCGGCTCTGTTGGCGCCACCGCTCTATTCTGGCCATAAGCCGGCGCTCTATTGTAGGGACCGTCTCCTCGCCCATAGAAGTCTGGCTGTAAGGGCGCCGGCGGTCGGGCAGCAAAATCGGGCGCCACTGGCGGCGGACCTCTTCGTCCATAGGGTGGCGGCGGTTCATATGGCGGTGCGTTTCGTCTGCTGTTTGGCGGATAGTATGGGTCGGGCTCTGGATAGTAGGGCTCCCGATATGGATAGCCATTCATATCGTCATAATATGGCATAAAATTGTTTGGCGGTCCCGGAGGCGGACCCCCGTACGGGTCGTTCACTGGTAAGGGTCGCGACGACTGGTATGAGTTGTTCCGGTTATAGGGACCGGCGTTTCGTTTATTCATATGTTGTTTATTAATAAAACCCTTTTGTTTGGCTATAAATACGAGAGTTTTTGGTCAGAATCGGGTTTTTTTAGTCAATTGGGGGTTAAGTCGAGGAATACCTGAATTGCCGTTCATTTTGCTCGTTGAGATCTGTGGGAAAATTCAAGAAAACCAGGTTTAGATTGCGGTGAATATGAGATAATTGATGGAAATTGTGGTAAAAATGAGTTATTTATAGTTTAAGTCCGATATTTGGCCGAAATTGTGGTCAGAATCGGGGAATTGGTTAAAAAGGGACCGAAAAACGGGCGATAAGTGACCGAAAGGAGAGGACAGGACATACCTGTACTGTGAGCTGAGATCCCATGAAATTATAATTATTCAACTTTTTGATGGCCTCCTCCGCCTCTTCCCGTTTCGTCATATGCTGTGCGCCGAAGAAACAGACAATTAGTGGTCAATAGATCCAAAAGTGAGACAATACTGACCACAAACCCATACTTCCCGATGAGGTCCGTCTGGTTGACTGTGCCGTATGTCCGGAACAAGTCCTCCAAATCCTTTTCGGTGCAGCCGTCGGGCAGTCGGCCGACGAAGACCTTTGAATTGTTGCTGTTGTCAGACATTCCTCTTAAGCGGCGGACGTCTTCAGCACAGAATCGGGTCTCATATGAGACTCAAACGGCAGACAAATTGCGGTCAAAAACCAATTATCGCCGAAAATATTGGCCACAAAAACGGCAAAACAATTAACCGATTCTTCAGTTTTAATGAGTTTTTAATTCAATTGAAAACCAATTGAAAGACAAAAACAAAACCAAAAATCTCTTGATTTTTGATAAACAAAAACAAATTTCCCAAAGACTAGGTATTCAATGAACTAGATCCTTTATCTATCACTATTACCAAGCTCAATATTTCGATAAAAATAGCCCCGATTTTGGACTAAATTTATTTAAATTATTAATTAATTAATTTTAATAATATTTTTGTGTTTTTATTATTGTTTTTGAAAAACACTTTCACTGAACGACCGGTTCATTGGTTTTCGTCCATAAATAACGACTCAATTAAATAGAAGGCACACAAAGACCAGGCGCTAAATTTAAGCCAAGATCATTTTTATCAAGTTAATCAAGCTCTTTTTTTCACAATTATTAGGTGAAGAATAGATAATTGCTTGATAAATAATTAAATAGATCATTTTATTGAATTTTAATGTCTAGGTTATTCTACAATAAAAACCAAGATCTAATTTAGAGCCAAGATCAATTTAAATAACAGAATATTAGCTAGATTAAGCTCTAAGTGAAAGTGATTTATTTCTGTCTCTCTATTATTATTCGGGCAATTAATTATCCAGCAATTAGTATTTGTGAAATAACCTTGGTCATCAATTTCAAGCTTTGATTTATTTGCTCATGAATATTTAATTCGAAATTCTTAGGTCATCTTATAATTTGAAAATCAATGTACATGCTCACATGAATTATTGATTTAATTAGCAAGGTTGTACAATAACCTCATGATCAGGTACAAGTAGATAACGATGATTTCACATTTGCACCCTGTCCAATTAATTCATAAAATTCACATTGAATTATGTAATCGTTCATAATATCGAAGTGAGCATGACCATTTCATTTTAAACAGATTGTTATCTTGATCATTTAGTAACTTTTATCCGTGCAAATGATAGCATGGTGAAATGAAGTAAATTCAGATAATTTTAAACTAGCAATAAAATCTCAGCAAGGTAATTTTTATTGGATACAATATTTTAAGATAAATGGTCACCTTGGTAATCTTTACAAATAGCTTCTTGGCATTAATAAACACATAAAGACATTAATATTTGAAGAAAAAGCAATAAAGCAATTAATTCACCGAATTTTTATTGGCCTTCAATTCAAAGATTGAGTGAAAAAGTGGCGGACTTTCAACAGTTCCCAGAATTTTTGGATTTCAATAAAACGGGTCATTTAATAAAAGTATTTCAACCATGAACAAATAAACCGAAAATAACATTTTAAAACAATCTAGCATGGCACAAACAAGATAATTTAACGCGACAATTATTCACACTTGATCAATTTAAACAAATAACAAGGCCAATTAAAACAATTCAATTAAGCATGTACATTTCCGATTGTTGGGACAAAACAAAAATAAAAACAACTTTTTTGCTAGTTTCAAAAACAACTATTTATTCAGATGAAAAACCTGATAGATAATTGAACAGAACACCAACATCCAGGTCCTATTTCCTGCGATAAATACCTGGTATTTGAATACCTATTCATAAATACCCAGAAAAAAGGCTGAAATTAATCAGAATAACTCAAAATTGACAGCAAAAAAAAATTAATTGTAACCAAGCTCAATTTATTACAGATGAGAGAACATACGCCACTGACTACTGCCTACTGTATATGCTGTGCAAAAAACAACGAGAATTTTCAATATTAATCATTATTAAAGTCATTTAGAATTCAAGGATTTCTAACTCATTATTATTTACTGAAAAATAGTCTCTTTTTCTGAACACTATTTAAAAGAGTGAATCCAATCGACAATCCCTTCACTTTGTTTGAACGGCTCTCCCATCGGACGGACAAACAATGTCTTCACTCAGTCTTATTCTAACCGTCTTTGTCTTGATTGCCATCAATGCTGTGCTGAGTACAGCCCAGTCATGTACCTGTCCTACAACTGAAGAGGACTTATCCACTTTGAAGTCTGTTTATGTGGTAAGTCTATGGGAAAGGCCTGTGTAGTCACTACCACTGAATTGAAAAATGTTCTAGCTAATGCGGCACGGTATTCGAGCACCCTGGACAACATACCCCTTGGATCCAAAAGCCAACGACACGACCCGATTCCCGAACGGCAGGTCACAGCTCACGGACGTAAATAACCATAACTACTGTCAGTTATTCTGTTCTCATTTAATTAATTGTTATTCTGTGCGAAGGCGGGCATAGAACAGGCATATAATGTGGGAAAGTTCCTGAAGAAGCGCTACAAGCAGTTCATGAAAAACAACCAAAAACAGGCGTTCCTGCGCTCATCGCCGGCCCAGCGGTGTATCGACACCGTATCGATTGTGGCCAAGAAGTTATGGCCGCCCGAAGTCGATGAGGAAAAGTCGTGGCAACCGGTCTGTCAAAAGTCATATCTCTTTGAATAATAACTGAATTTTTATTCACCTTTCCTTCAGATGATATTTTCATTACCCAAACAAATCGATAGCGTAAGTTCCAAGATATTCAATTCTAAAATGTTCTAGGTGTTCTGAAACTTAGCCCTTACCCACAGGTGCTCTATGAAGAGCCACATTGCGATGTAGCAGAGAATGAGGAACAGAATAATCTCAAGACACAGGAGGTCCAGGAATATGAATCCGATCCAAAAATTCAAGTAAGGAACTAACCCAGGGATGACCAAGGTAGCCCTACATTATGGCCCCTCCCCTTGCGTTGGCCATTTCTGAAATTAATTTTGAGAACAGTTGACTTATGCTCCTTTCTGTGGGACAGGAGTTGTATAACTTTACCGCAGAAAAGACAGGACTGGGGGCCGACATGTATAACGTGACCAAAGCTTTTGATTGCATCCGTTGCGAGAAACTCAATAAACTGGAGTCACCCGATTGGGCCACACCTGAGATCTACGAACGTATGGGTGATGTCCTCTCAAAGCGACTCAACTTCTTCTACAAAACAACAAAGACCCAACGACTGAGAGCCGGTCCTATTCTGAGCGATTTCAAGACAAGAATGGACAGAATTATCAATAGTAAACCTGGAGATAAACCAAAGACTGTTTTCATCTATGGAACGGTATGTATGTCCTCTTCTGGACAATGAAACAAATAAATTGACCAAGATAATATTGTTCAGCACGACTTTAAACTGGCTGCAATGTTGAATGCCCTTGGTGATCCTCAGCCTAAGTACCCTCCGTTTGCGGGGGCAATCATTTTTGAATTGCACAGAATAGGGGACCAGAATATAATCAGGGCACTTTATATTGATCAGACCATCAACTGGCCCTACACTGCAATCAAATTGAACCTGAGCAAATGCAAACACCAAGCTAGTAAACAGCAGCAAGGTAAGTCGTCCGCCATCCAAGAGATAGCCAAAAATGTGACCCAGGTCATTAAAGATGGATTACCAAAAATATCTTCCCTTTCAATACCGAAACTTCCAAAACCGGGTAATTTATTCAGACAAAAACCTGGTGAAGACCAAGAGTGCACTTTTGAGAGGTTTGTTGACTCCATCGCCGACTTGACTCCTGTCGATTGGAGGACTGAGTGCGGACTCGACTGCAATTACGACCCGTTTAGGGCGGCTGAAGAGAATCTTGGTAAAACATAGAATCTGTGTACTTGGAAACTGCCTCGGTCAAATTTCAAACTAAAACTTGAACATTCTTCTGAATGAAAAGTTCCTAGTTAAGTCCAATTAAAAAATTATTGACTTGATCATTAAAATTGCAAAAATATTAACTTGGTCTTTTTATTTCAAACAATGATTGCGTCTATGGTTGATTTATTTTTAACAAGGTGAACTATTTCTTTGTGTGAAAAGAGAGAATTAAATCAATTTTGTTTCAAACGAATAAAACTTATTATTTGAAAAGATCAAGCTCACTTCTTTATTCATCATTCATAACGGAATGATTACCAAGTTGATTGAAAATTAGAAACCAGTCTTTTTCTTATTTATAGATAACAATCTTTGACAATTTGGGCTCATTTCTCCCCGATCATAATTGTTGTGTTGTGTCGCAGCCGTGTTTCCCGGATT
>JAQGBD010000648.1:0-26076 GCA_034698165.1 Punctoribates punctum | reverse complement strand
GCCAACTCTCACAACAAAAGTCGAGTAATTTTTCTTATTTTCAATTATTTTTGCCGACACTTTACGATTCAATTATGTTTGTTGTGCGCACACAAACCCTGGATATATACCCGGGATATATATATACATATATTGGTATACAAATATATAAATGAAAAACGGATGCAATTATACGCATATAAAGACTAATAATCCTATAATAAGAAGAATAAGCGCCGACAGTATAGTCAGTGAGAAGCCACACATAACTCATTTGGATGGCTGTCCACTGAACACAAAACTTTTTTGACGACTGGCCGTAAATCACTGTCTTCAACAGCCATTGCTAGGAGTGAAAGGGTTGAGAAGAAAACAGAAAACACTATTAATGAGGAAAACATATAAAACTTAAGAAAACATTATTCTGTTTACGAATGCAAAACAGTTTCCAAGAGTCTAAACAGAGAATTATTCTGTCAGAAGCTAAAACAAGCATGGTAAGACAAACAAAATTATATCATTTAATTAATGGTCTCATAAATTCTGTGACTCAAAGCCTTTACAGAAGAAAAAGAGTTTTAAAACTATTTTCTGGTCTTTAAGTGCTTTTGAACTTCAATTCAGATGTGAAGCGAATGGAAATCAAAACTATAAAAACATTTTATTTCAATTAAATATTTCCTGATTTTCATTCCCACCGATGAGAGAGAGAGAGAGAGAGAGAGAGAGAGAGAGGGAGGGAGGGAGAGAGGGAGAGAGAGAGAGACCTGAATGATATCTGATGGCTATAATTGAATTAAGTTAATTAGATGGGGCATTTTTATTTCATTGATAACTTTTCAACAAATCACAAGATTTTAATTGGTTTTCAGCAATGGTATCGAATTCCTCGATCATTCAGAACTGTATTTCACCCGAAATAAACGTTTTCCGCAATAATTTCATTAAAAATAATTAATAATAATTCACAGAAAGAAAGAAAAAATATTCTAATCCTGAATATAATTATTGGAAAACATTTTGTTTATATACCGGAGCGCATAGTACTGTCCACAAGAGCGGTGGGGGACCAGCAGGTGCTTAATTTATCCCACGCTCACTTTTCTCTATTATCTTTGCTGATGGGGTAACCACTTCACCAAAAAATAGGATCTATGAAAATATTTTCCAATAATTTTTTAATTCATATTCCAATTCACTTTCGATAGTCATTTTTAAAAACAAGCTTGCACAATTGGAGAAACATTCAAAGAATTCAATTGAAAAGAATTAGACAAACAATAACCCGGAGCTGAGATGGTTATGCTTTCCCTGGACACACATTCTAACCATTATTATTATTATTGATTAAATGGCATAACAGGAGGTCCACGACTGCTATTCTTAGAGCACAGAATAGTTTTAATGGACGTCCGATGTTATCAAAACGATTTGGGCTAACCTTAGACTTGATTCTCAGCTGATCTGAATTATTTATTCATTGAAAAAACGCGAGTCGACTGTCTCTTTGATCCCATCCATTAAGGGAAAGGCATAACCAAAGGGGAAGACAACCCCATAGGAAGGGTATGCCATTCAACACATGATTACAATAATATTTTTCATTTCATATACGAAAGTAAAGTTCATTTCACTCTTCAATAAACAAATAATAGATTTTTCTCTGCCTTTGAATTAACAAAACATTAAAAGCTTTTTATTAAACCATTGAATAGTTTTTTATAATTCGTTTGAATAGAAAAAAAATTAAAAACCATTTTAATAATTCATGAATTCTTTATCGAAAAAGACTCGGCTGAGTCTAAAGACAATTTTCAAGAGCAACACAGATAACAATCAAGAAATAATCTTGGTGAAATCTTGGACTTATTCACGCTTAAAATTTGTCATCAATTGATTAAATCGCAAAATTCAGACAAAACCTAAAGAATTGAAATTTAATTAATTCCTGAAAACCTTTTAATTAAATGACAATTATTTTGGTTTTTTTCGCAAATTTTTTCCCAAAGATTGCATTTAATTACAGCAAAGGACGGAATATATTAGAATTATTCGCAGGTCTGGCCTCAGATTTAATTATCTGTTTGACTGAATTAACTGATAATTTGATATTTGAGTCGAAGTTTAAGCAAAAAGACAAAAATTTGTTAGAAATTCATTAGTCGGTGAAGAAAAAGGCGGCGAATAGTTAACAGATTATCTTAATTCATATAATATGCAGTTATTTCCCTAATTGATAGATTGATAAACAAGGACAGTCGACTATATACCTTTCCTGTTATATAATAGCAGAGCACAGGCAAAGTCTGATGCAAAACAAGGCTTAAGTAAATACAAAAAATTTTGAAACAAAAATCACAAAAAACTCAATTAAATAACAACTTATGTTAAACCAGTTCTGAGAGGACCGGGAGATGTGAAAACCAGAACTCAGAGGACAGGCATATCTTCAGAAGCATATAATCACTGGAAATAAAAGGAAAACTATTTCTCTGTGAAAAACAAAACACAGAGAAAAAGGTTTTGTCAGAAAAATTGATTCATTTGTTAACCAATTAATGCAGAAGTGATTCAACAATTCATTTATTTAACTCAAACCTAAGAGAAAAAGATAAATAAAAGATAAATACTCTTGTTAATGGATTTGGAAACCGGCCGGAAAGCACCAAGCTATCTTAATTTAAAAATTTTATGCCCCCTGAAACTTGTTTAACCATAGCGAATGCAGAAAATCACCAAGATCATCACTCATGCGAACGATAACGGAATAAAAATCACGTATTTCACGGTCCAGTCTGTAATTAATCAGATTTCGAGTTTTATCTTGGTCGTGTACGGGCTAAATCAGCTTTGTAAGCGCTCCTTAGCAACCAGAATCAGAATCGGCATCTCTTTAAGAGGAGAGGGCCGGCATCGGAGCAAATAATTAAAAAAAGGGCCCAACGCTTAACATAATTCATTATGGGAGGCCTGGCCTTCATTTATCAAATTACCTATTTTGATTTTTATTCACGAAGCTAAATTTATGCGTTCGTAGCCATCCCTGGGCCCTATCCATCCATCCATTCAAGCGTTTGAAGTCTTGTTAGACGGAAGGAGTGATTCACACTGTTATCGCACACCCATAACGACTCTAACCAAAGCAAAAAATGTGTGTTTTTTCTATGCATTTATACACTAAGTATTCGGACTTAATATATATTATACTTAATGTGTATTTATATTCCATATTTTGATAATTAAAGACATGGTTTTCATTGCCCTACGAACAGAGCTAATACTCTTGGTATTAATGAAAACTAATGTTAAATTTATTAATAAATAACTGTTTTTCATTAGCAATCATTAAATGGCTTTTTCTTCGCAAAAAATAAAAATAATAAAAACAATTTATTTAATAGTGTTTTGCAGACAAATGTATGAAATGTATGAAAACATTTCCTTTCGGTATAAATATTAATGAATTTTATTTGTGTAGAGAATGAAGAAAAAAGTTATGATTTTTGCCATTTTTCGTGTCATTAGTCAAACATTTTCTGATATATAAAACATAATAATAATGAGAACACAGAATAACTGATATATCGGAGTGGTATCAGTGGAGTCAGTCCTCTCCTCTCTCTCTCTCTCTCCGACTTCTATCTCAATATAAATCTATGGGCTCAGGGATGAGCACAGAATCCCAAACACCAAGAGTCAAGAGTTTGATTTTATTTTTAATGCGAAGGGACAGTGAATAATGATCTTGCATTAGTCATGACGTGCCCAACATTAAGACAACTATTTTCTTCTGTATATCCATTTCCCCGCTTATTCCGAGCGATTTATACATTTATATATACGTATAGATTGTATAGACTGGGAGTCTATAATCAAATAGTTTTCATACTCAGCGCTGAAGACAAGAAATCACAAGAAAAATGGTTTTCAAATGAAAACCATAAATAATAAATACGTCGCCAAAAACACAAGAAGAGAGAGGGAAAGGGAGGAGAAAGGGAAAGATCTGGGAGAGTGTCTTAACCAAAGTGGTTATTCATATTTAATGAAATTAAGTCTCAAAAGGAAAATCATTGGATTTACCGCTCAGTTGACTCAAAAAACACTATTGAAGGTAAAAAATATTAGCATTTTTTTGTATAAATATATATAAGAAATATATATTAGTCTATAAATGGAGAGAAAAAATTGCATTTCTTTTGACATGAATTCAAAAATTATTTCAAACATTTCCTCAAAACTGTGGCTTAAAAACCAAGAATGAAAAGAGAAAACATCTTTCGATACATAATTGAAGACCGAATTGCACTCATCAAACATTGCAAGATGAGAGAGCACCTGACACCCCGAGCAAAGACAGTCTCTACGCAAATATTTGGATTGTCTGCGGAGACGAGGAATTCCTATCAATTTTTGCATTTATCGACAAAATCTTTATTCTGTTCGCTATTATTGGTGGTCAGCCTCGAACCAGACGTGTGATTGACTTCTGACTAAGCATTTTAATCAAAGGCTAGGCCAGGGCTGTGGATAGGCAGGTGCCCCCCGCGCCCTATCATTAGAAGTACTGGTGCGACAGTGACCGTGTCAATAATGATTTACTAATCACAGGCCTCTCCTTTCACTGCTATCCCACTCAGGCTATTGGTGTCCAAAAATTTTAATACTTCAATATCTATGCACAGAATAAGTGCACACAGAATAAGCAAAACCAAAAAAGGAAAGCCTCGGGTTTGCGACCTATTATTTAGTAATAGTCGTGAATCAAAAACATTTAAATACATTGCCTTAAACACTGTGTAACGGCCTGAAGAGCACCGGCGGCCATCGATTTCCCTATTTATACGACGCATAGATTTTATATAACATATTATAATTAGTGAATATAATTCATATAAATTATATAATTTTCAAATTAAATCAAATTTTCTCTTCGCTCGATGAAAATCAGTGCCAATTTTGATCGGCTAATCACCGAAACCAATGATCCGGTGCTTCAGATCATGATTTCTCTCATTTATTACCAATCGAATAATAGCCAGGATCAATTATTTCGGATTTAAACACATACTTAACTTAATAATAATCATAGATTTCGACGGCGAGTATACGCCTAAAAACATCCGTTAAACTGATTTAATACAATAATAATCAATAAAAATATTTAATCTAGATTAATTCGATAAATAAACTTGGTTATCCCTGTTTAAAAAGATTGAAATTTTTGAAATAAAATCGTGTTATCATCAAAAACGTTGTGAAAAATCCATTTATTCATCACTCAATCGGATATCAATTTTCAAACCAATTGTTAGTCAATCAAAGCCAACATTAATTGCATTATAGTTAAGGATATTTATAGATATTTATAGACATCTATAGAATTCGATAGACAGGTACCTAAACAGGGTATAAAAAATATTTCCAATTTCTATAGAAATCTATACATAATATATAAAAGTCTGTATAATATATCTCTACTCTTATTGCATGAAATATTGAATTAAAATTTTTAGACAAATTGGAGTTTTATATTATATACCGAATCGTTTATCAAATCAAATAGATTTCAAGAATGAGAGGTTAGGGATGGCTAGAAGCGGGGGACAAACAGAGGGCTGACCGATTCTCGAGCCCAGAATAACAGACGGCAAGAGTTCATCAAATGTCAAGTATATGATTGCAAGAAAAAAATTGATATTTGAATAATAAATGATAAGTTTGGAGAAAAAAAATCAAATTTAGAAACTTATAAAACATCAGTGATGTGCAGGGGGTGGGCGAAGACACAGGCGTGAACTGCTCCAGCAATTTATCACTCAATAAATGCAAAACATTTCTCGTGTTTGAGAAGTAAAAAATTAAACATTAATTCCTCAAAATTAAGGCCTCGGCTAATGATCTGGCTAATTTTTCAAATTGCACTTGACCTTGCACACCACAGATAGGAGAACCTCAAAGCATGAAAATGTATTTTTCATATAATAAACGAACACTTTTTCTCTGCTCTCTCTCTCTCTCTCTCTCTCTCTCTCTCTCTCTCTCTCTCTCTCTATCTCTCTCTCTCTCTCTCTCTCTCTCTCTCTCTCTCTCTCTCTCTCTCTCTTATCAAAAAAATGTTGAGAGCTATTGGAAAAACTATCCGGTTCTTCATCGGCAATGGGGGCCGGAGTTCGATAAGTCTGCAGATAATTCTCGCCACTGACGGCACAGAATAAACTTCGGTTAAACAGAGTATACGTTAGGAGTCGAAGTCGTGATCTCTGTCTACGAAGAGAAGAGAATTTGTATTCAAGAGAAGTGAAGCTCTTTTTCGCCTGATTTCTATCATTAGTGAATTGTTTCACTTAAAAACATAATAAATATTAGCGAAGAATATCTGCAGAAAGAAAACTAGTCTTTCGGTATCGACAAAGAGTGTCGACTCCGCCGAAGACGAGAAGGAGAGGGACGGAGAGAGCGAAAGAGAGTGCAATACATTTTCATGCCTTTCCCTAAGAGATATCTAAGTAAGGCTATTGAGAGGAGCAAAATATGGTGTTTTCAGTGCAACTTTCATCGGCTCGTTATCACAGTTCGTGGATATCTTCCCTTTCCATCCCATTCCTCGAGAAGTCATAGCATTTCAATTGGCGTTCAGTGTTTTCAAAGCCATTCATAAGACATGAAATATATATAACATATCATAAGTAGATTATATCAATCTTTTGATTTTCTGTGGGCTCTTGGTCTGTCTGTCCATTATTTCAAACCACTCAACAGACAGGACCGACAGCTCAGCACAATATCACAAGTCATTATATTTCAAACAAAGTCTTAGACCGCGTTTGTAATGAATAGAAAGTTATGTATTCTTCTTATCATTTAATTGGAGAGAGAATGAGGAGAGAGAGAGAGAGAGAGAGAGAGAGAGAGAGAGAGAGAGAGAGAGAGAGAGATCCGATGAAATATCAGATCATTTATTAAAGATTTGCCACAAAAAGCACCGAAACTTTTGAGAAATCCAAACCAAGAACAAAGAAAAGCCTTCAAAAGTCTCATCAAAATAATTGAAAAACAATTTTCATTCAACCCTAGCCTTGAAGTTATGTTTTGATTGAAAAATCATTTTTAATCTTTTTGGAAGCATTTGGTCTCATATTACGGCTGAAAATTAGACTCTTGGCTTAATGTCAGACATGAGATACGCAAAAATGTGATGAATGAATGAACTCCTGTATAGAGGAACGGATGAAATGCACATCAATTGGGAGCTCATTATTGTTTCGATGATAAGTAGCTCAGGATTTGCATCAAAAATATGAATACCATATCAAAGGAGTAGTGCTGAGGAGGTAGTGCTCGGAAGACGTTAGAAAGAGAGCCCTTTCATCACATATATTATAAGCAAATCATAATTTAATGAATAAAATGTTTTGGCAAAGACTCAGTCCTTTGGAAAGCCATTGAAATTAGATTCAAATCTTATAACAATCCGTTGGCTTCTTAGCCATAATTAAATTCCTGAGCGATCAACAGTTGAATGGAGCGGACGGACAGACAGTTTCAGTACAAAAGTGTCAGAAGAGTTCATCTGATAGTCCGTCAAAAACATCGCCAAAAATATTTATAATAATTAAAAAACAAAATAAAAACAATAAAAGAGAAGAAAAATAATTAATTATAACTAAAGAGTAAAACAAAGAAAAAGCAATATTTCCTTAATTAGAAAATTATATAATAAGGAAATAAATGCTATAAATAAATGAAAGCCAAACACAAATCGATAAATACATATCTCCTCAGAAGACACGACTCATAGATAATAGGAGTCATAGATTATAGTAGTCATAGATAATGATAAACACAAAAAACAGCTCCGAATCTAATCTAAAACTATTTATTCAATAACTTATATTAATTTATAATTAATTATATCATTAATAACAGAGAAAATGATTAAACAGAATCTATTTTGAATAAACTCATGGATTGTTTTTATGTTAATCTATGAGTTTATTCGTATATAATTTTGATGGATATCTAAATATAAATAATTTTGTACTCAATTCCTGTGGCCTTCCAACCCATTCATTCAATTATGCCTGAACATTTTTGCTCATAAACACCCGATCGCTCGTAACATAGATTAAATATAATTTTTAAATAGATCATTTTTGAAATTGTCGTGACTTTACAACTCAGCGTTGCATTCGTTTCGCTAAAATATTATTAAATTAATGAGACTTTGAATTAGTGTTTAGCAGAAAAAAAAATGCCCGAAAACCAGGAGAAAAGACTTTCCTTAAGCACAGGACTCGAGGAAACCGAATGACTTCACTCCGACTTCACGTCTAATGTATTGAGAATTCAATTCAATTCTTATGGTTTGGAAACACATAAAGTGTTTTATTATACAAAAGTGATTATTAAATGATTATTAAAATCAGACCAAAGGCTCCGAACAGAGAAAAAGTACTACAAATCAATGCTTAAGTCTTGGATTCAGGTGACGATGAGCAAGGTGGTCCCAAAATTTAAAACTCACCATGATTAGTATTCAAATTTTTGATTGACCCATCTTAAATTGGAGAATATAGCCCAAAATCCATGAATATAGAAGAGCCGTTCCCTCGGACAGGCATTAGAATAATTGGATTAGCTTGATGAGATGGATGAGCTTGCTAATTCCCACAATTAATATACATCTTTAGTTTGGCAAACTATTAGAGTCAATAGAATCGTAAAAAATTATTTTTCACGAAATGTTTTAGTTATCGTCACGTTTATTGAGACGGCACAGAATGAACGCTCAGAATGAAGGCCCAGAATTAGGCACAGAATTAAACGAAACGAAATTATACCTCAAATATCACTTCTATTGATAGGACTGATCGCTGGGATAACCTATTATCAAATGAAATGATAAAAAACAGATTTAATGCGATTAAAGCTATTATTAAAATCAAATAAGAATACGTCCCATAAATAAATACCAAGATTCAGATTTAGTACACTAATTGCCACGATATGTCTACAGCTGATTCAGTAATGACCAAGATTCACTCCTATAATTATAATATTAAATTCGAAAATAGGTCCTCGTTTGCCATCAAAACAATAAATACCCTTCGATTTCAATATTATTTTTAACTAGTTCATGACCGATTTACTCGAGATAAAGGGTAATTTACTCGAAATTAGAAGCCTCTTGGCATTCGTTTAACAAATTTTTTAGCCATAATGGGTTTAAAATCGGAATTTTAGGAGAATTAAAGTCATTTAAAACAAATGAATTCAATTATTTTTTTTATCTCTGATAAACATTTTAATGAATTAAATCAGAGATCAGTTCTCACACTAAATGGGTTCACATTTTTTTCGGTGCAAAACATTATTTTTATTCAACAAAATTAATTACAAAACAAAAATTTTTAATACATTTATTGAAACGAATGGTTTATTTCATACGAAAAAAAAACATTAAAAAAAATATTTAACTGTTTTTTATGCGAAAAGAGGTTCCGATATCTGGTTTTTTACGGCAATAAAAACACTAAATATTTATACCAAGTTTAGTACGAAAACAGTGTTCCAAGACTTTACCGATCAGTCAAAAGTCTATTTTGATTGATTAGTTCAAAGATTTCTTATCGATTAAGTTTTAGACCCGAAAAACTCGGTCTAAAAGACTTTCCAAGAGTGAGAAGAAAATACTTTAATTGATTAAACATTTCTCAACTCAAAAACCAAGAGTCAAGTGAACGAAGAGATGAACCGAAAGTATTTTCTTCGCATATCTCAGACTCTGATAAGAGACGGACAGACACTGAAAGTCATTCACTGTTTAGATAATTATTTTTTGTATGCATTCTATTCATTCTGTGCCCAAAAAATCCATAATAATTATCTTCAATAAGTGGTAGACTTATCGCTACCATTGAATAATCAATAATTTATGTGTTATTATACTCTTCGGCAACAGTGATGGTCAACGGGGGAGAGAAAAATATGAAACTACCCCCGAATTTACAGTCGAGAGCACCCCTTTCTCTAAAATTTTGAATAGAAAAATACCCCTCCCCCATGGTCAATCATTTCTGTCGGGTAAAGTTGGCCCGATATCTTGGCCATAACTTGATGCATCGACCCACCCCTTGGTCATCCCTGTCTAATGTCAATCCATTATAATTAGAGGATAAACACAAACCCATTAAGTTTGGAGTTTTAGATCAGTTTTGAGCTAAAAAACAAAATTTTGGATTAAATTACATTTTTTTCTCATCCAAAACGTATGATCAGAATAACAACTAAGTAATAAAAGTAATCTAGATAAGTGCAGGACCAGGGTAGAGCTGTGAAAAAATTGTATTTTGAATGATTTTTCTTGAATTAAGCAAGGTGTTTTAATAAAGGGAGACAATAAATCTAATCTAATTAGATGTAAATTTAACGCTAATTGTTGCCCTGATAATAAATCGATAATAGCCAGGTGTATTTAGCGAATTAATGGAAATTTATTGTTCGTAACCGTTTTGGGGTTAATCTGAGCATAAATTAATGCTGAAAACAATCAGTAGCAAGGCACAATTAATTGATTATAAATTGAAATAGCTGAAAATAGCTGCTAACCGAAACACTTACTCAAATAAACTAGGTTATCTAATTTGAATAAACTGTTGAATAATAAATAATTGATTTTAAAAATACTCTCAAAAAACGGATTTCACTCAAAAAACTAATTGTTTTCTAACGAAAGAGAAAAACAGAAAAATCTATTGAAAACTGAGAGGAAAAGCATTTTTGAGAAATAAAAAGATTAAAAACAAAATAATAATTACATTCGTGGTATCGAAAAAAATTAGGTCTCGGATCTCATCTTAAATTACACTGATAGAATTTTAAGCAAGCAAAAAATTCATTCAAAAAATAACAAAATACTTTCTGCATGAGTCTAATGAAGCGGAAAATATTAAAGATATTAAATAAATTGATGTAAAATATAGCGAAAAAAAATTTCATATAATTTATACACAATTTTATACACAATTTATACTTAAATTCCGATGAATTTTATAATAACTTTCTTAGAAAATCGCGATTAGAGTCGACTCTCAGACCCACTCATTATTTGTGACTAATTATTATCTGCAAAATATTCGCTCATTTTTTCCACTGAAAAGCCAAGAAAACTGACTTAAAAACAAGAAAAAACAGTTTAATACCTTCCGAAGGACAGACAGTCTGTGGTAGAGCTGAACAGCGAAAGCAAAATACTTATCACGAATTTGATATGAAATCAAAATTAGCTGAATATTTAAATTAAATTTTGTTCTTGCTCGTTTAATTCCCGTCAATTAATTAGATTCCATGAATACTGAATTGTGATCCGGGACAGGGCATATAAGCAGGGCTCATTAATTAGCATTCATTTAATTAGTAGGCGACGTGAAACAGACTTAACATGGGCAAACACTTTTTGAAATCTCTTTCTTCTATACCCCTTTGCCTCGAAACTAATGGAAGAATCGCTTCTAATATTAGATTTTAATTCTCATGTTTTTAAATAATTTCAGTCGTGTTTTCACTGATAAATAACTTGAAATTAAAGCCAAAGCCATTGAAATTACACTAATATATGAAATAATATTTAATATATTACTCGATATCATTAATTTAGAGCTCGGATTAATACCAAGAGTAGAGTGAAAATACATTTTAATTTAGTGAACAAAAAAGCAAATTATTATTGAAAAACAGAGTTTTCATGTTTTGAAATATTTATCGCATATATTATACACTATTATATAATATATAAGTATATTATAAATGTATATAATATATAAGTAATGTTTAATTTTGATATAACCTTAAGGAATATTTTACTACTTTTTTCTCTCTCTTTACTATTGAATGGCATTTACTTAACATTAGAGTGAATTCATTGCCTTCAGAGTAGAAAAATCTTTAACTCACTTATCGAAAGGGGATAACAAAGATGGGGTCAACAGTCTGTTCCCCTTATCTGAAGCCATCATTTTATTCATTTTGTGGGAAACCATGAAATTCGTAGAAATTTTTGAATATTTAAAGTATTAATTTTCACCCATTTCTTGGAAATCGAAAGGAACGGACGTTTTATCTGACTAATAAACGGAAATTCTTAAATAATTACCAAGAACACTTGGCTACACGCAGTTTAAAATGAAAAGTATTACTTCCTATTAAACAGATTTTTTGCACAGAATATGTTTTGAGGCGGTTTTCAAAACGAAATTCTTTCGATAAGAAGGTATACTATTGAGAGAGAAAATCTGTCTTTTAATGAATTGCAAGATTAAAATAAAGAAAATATCTAATAAACCCGGTATTTACTCAAAATATACTCTTGCAACTAATTAATCATCGAAATGAATAACAATTCAATTAATAAATGAATTGAATTAATGGTTATTAACGAAAATCTAATGAACTATAAGAACATTAAATTGAATAATGTATTCATTTTTTCACAAATGAATGATTCGGATCAGTTGTGTATCAAAATCCATATAAACAGAGAGTTATTATTCACGGCTCCGGACTATGACTTAATTTCCCAGAAAACGAGCGCCGATTAGAATCGCGCACAGAATAAGAGATTTAAGCGAATGAAAAAAATGAAAACATTTTATCAAACAATGAATTATTGTCTGAAAAAAAATATTCAAATAAAACAATAATTAAGTCATTAAAGGCATAAAAATCTCTTAAGAATTGGTGGAAAACTATACCCAAAAAGATGATTACCTTTCGGGCAAAAGAGGGCCAAAAGATTTGGCTCAGATGGCAGACAAAATGCTAGATCATTAGTGAGCACCAAGCTGATAAATTCAATTTAATTCATTATGAGAATAATCAATGCTATTATCTATAAATTAAAGGCAGAAAAACAATAAAGAAAATCAAAATATAAATTAAATAGACTCTGATATAAAACTATTAAAAGATTAATTGATATCCTGAATAACACATTAAACCTGAACATTAAGAAAATAATGAACTTGCTCCATGTGAAAAATGAATATATTTGAAGAATTAATGCAATTTTGTTCATAATTTTGGCCGATTTTTTCACCCCAGCAGACGATTGAAGTGAAATATCAATTCATTATTTATATGTTTTTCGCAATCAAACGGATTTTCGCTCAGAATATGATTTATAATAAAAAGCCATAAATTAAACGATTGCTGCGATCCATACGAAGAACTAAACCGAAGTTGAGATCAAAAGACAAAAACAAATGAAAAACAAATGAAAAGAAATTAAACCGAAAAAAGAGATTAAAGAAAATCGATGTATAAAAACATAAGACATTCAGAGCTCTAATGAAAAGACAACAAAAAACAAATATATTTATATATATTTTCGGTGAAAATGATTCTGATTTTGAATTTGATTTAATTCCCAAAAAACTCATAAACTAATCGCTCAAATCAAATACGTGAAGAACAAAATATTCAGAAGAATTTTTATTATCTTTAAACTTTTTTTTTAGTTCACAGGACATTGAAAATCATTAATCTTTTTCAAGAGATTTCTTGAAATTTAATTTTTTACTCTTCTTATGGGTTTTTATGGCGATTAGAGGACAGACTTTTATGGTTTTCTTGTGATACACCAGAAAGAAAAATATCTAATTCCAGATATATTTATATATCTGTATAGATATCGCTTATATATTATCTATAAGTTTATATTCAGTGGTTTACTTCAGAAGGAGAGGCCACTCGAGTTGTGCTCTTCGGCCAAGAAGTGCACCAAAAACAACAATTCCAGGAATTACTGAGATTTCAACCGTGAAAACCGTCAATGAGTATGAGCTCCGGCTGTTTAGCTCAGGCCCAAGAGTCAGACCCGAAGTCAGGCCAATAATAATAATAAAATTAACCGAAAATAATCCGAAACCAAAAAAATTATTAATCGCTTTAACATTAATATCCTTTTAGAGATAAAACTGATTTTTTTTGTGTCAGTCCAGAGCTCAGCATATCTTCAAATCTCTGTCTAATCGGAGTTTAGACTCATTTTGATTGAAAACTCTTTCCGTTTGCTCAGAATAAGCGGTTTATCCAAATTTAAAACTTATTTTTCAATATTACTGTAATTTTATTTATAATTTTTTATTCAGATTATAATTGAATTCTTGAAGTCTGAGTCAAAACAAACAAAAATATTCGACTAATTATTCATTTATTATACCCTTAAATATATATAAATAAATAGAATTATAGTTTTGCATACATTTGGCGAAAAAACACCAAAAAATATCCACAAAAAAAAACACTTAGCGCTTGAGAAGCGCATTAAAGACCAAGAATATAATTATCCTGGTATTTATTAGGCTCTAATTCCTACTCAGAGGCAAAACACTCGGATAAAAGTCAAACCGTAAAAGTCGTCCCAAAGAAAAACTGGGAATAACTGAAGGGTTTAACTGAACTGACGTTTAATCAAATTATAATTTGAAGCGAAAATAAGATCAAAAACAGAGACAAAAAGAAGGAAATCAAAGAAAAATCAATCGAATTGAAGCAAAAACGAGCAGGAACTTCATCAGACAGATTTCAGGAATGGGTGGAAATACTGTTAGCCAAAGGATTGAAGACAACCCTAACCTTTTAACAGCCAAAAGGAATCACTTCTTATACATCGAGACATATATTTATTAGAAGTTATCGCTGAGAGAGAGAGAGAGAGAGAGAGAGAGAGAGAGAGAGAGAGAGAGAGAGAGAGAGAGAGAGAGGCATACAATGCACTGACACGACAACTCATAATTGGACTTCACTTGTATAGCACAGGATAGCAATGATGAGCCGAGGCGTTGAACTTGGATTGTGGCCAAAAACAGTGAACTTCTTTCCGCACCAAAACTATTGGCAATTCGACCACAAAAGCCAGATATCGACTCCTCTACGGCTTATATATAAGGGAAGCGCTTATAGAACAGCACATAATCGTATTGGTATTGATCTTATGCCTCAACAATACGTCCAATAATTAGATAGACTCTAATGCATAGACTAAATAAATTGCACCACAGATACGATTCCAAGATAACCAAGAGTCTGTTCCGCACAGGCCTTCCAAGAATAGTGGATTCATTTGCGAGAGGAACACCCAGCAAAAAAAAATAATCAGTACATCTATCAAAATTACATACAATTTATGAATATATTACCCGGAATCAGCAAGTATAATTGGGACGACCTGGCTATTTTTCTCTGAGAATAATTCTATGATAAATCGGATTCATTAATTCCAAGGATATATAAGCAGAAGATTTCATAGATTTTTTCTTCAATAGGATTTTTCGGGTAAAAATTGTAATCAATTTATACGAATATATATTTATTTATATAAATAATAGTCAACTGAATTACTTAATACATAATTAATGAGACTTTGATTCAGTCAAATGAGAGAAAAAGACAAATAAAATACATATAAAAAGCAAAATAAGAGATGATATCGATATGAGAAATGATAACCAAAGCGCACAGAATGAACAAAATTCATAAGACCTCGAAAAATGTGGTTTCGAAACAACATTTCCTCTAAAAAAAGATCAATTTTGTCACAAATAAGCTCTGAATAGAAACGAAAAAAAGATACAAAACTTTGATGTTTTGCTCGAATAATAGCACAGAATAGCACAGAATAACCCTTTTTCCATCAGATATGAGCTGAAAATATGAGAAGAATCCCAATTAATAATTAGTTGAGAAAACATTAATTAAAATTTTGGTACTTTTTTCGCCTTCAGAGACGAAAATGAGACATAAGTTTGTTATTAATTACTCTTAATTAAGAACAGAATGAAAAACAAACAAAACTATTGATAAATAAGTTTCGAAAATAATAATCAGATTTTCATAAATTCAAAGCACAGGAACGGGTTCTCCTTCTTCGGGACCGACCAGTTCTGACTCCAACACTCAAGAAGAAGAGGAGGAGAAGGGCTCTGAAGAAATTCTGAGCCCGTCTTCTCATCTCTGAATAGACGATAAAATACATTAAACGAAAAGCAATAAAAAGTCAAACTCCAGGACATTGAGTGAAAGACATATCACCGAAGAATTTCTTTCCCTTTGATCTAATTCAGTGATAATTGAGGAAAGGCTTCAACACAAAGCACTGGTATATCAAATGGAGGAAAAGGGACATTACTCTGCATTCATCGCCAGAGTAAGCCCTGTCCACACATTAGTACAGTTCAGGGACTGGTGTGTTGTGTAAAATATAGTGTATATCAAACCGATTGATATCTAAAAAGAAATTAAACTTTTTTGGCGTTAATTATCATTATTTAGGAGTAGAGGACAGTCTATAGCACTGGTGTATTGTGTAATAGTCTTAAGCCATTAAATTAAAAAACTCTGGAAATGGAAATCTATTAAATACTGGCAGAAAAAAATTCGTCGCATCCGTGACCTGGGATTTAATTATCACTACACCGACCCAAAGCCTGTCCAAAGCTGGGGACCCGACGTTTATCAGTATTTTTATGTCTAATCTATTTTTTGAGTTAATTTTCGTTAGTCTTTCAGAGCGAACATCGATCTAATCTGTGAGCTATAAAATTGGAAATGTCACCAAGGTAGTCGTCATAGTCTACTGTATACCTGTGTATAAGCACAGGCCAATCAATCACCAAGAGCGAATTTAGTTTAAACAAATAAAACAATCGATAAAAGTGTTTACAATCACTTTAAATGATTGGATTCAATTCAAACACAGCTTATTCTAGATAATTAGCTAGGTCATTTACATAATTAACGTGAATACAGCTTGGTTACACAAGGAACAAGGACATTTTGAGAATAATTCCGAATTCAGAATTATTAAAATGAATTTTCCTTTTAAACTAATCTAGAAAAAGGACTTTCAAACGAGAAAAACAAAGACCAAGAATTAATTTCTTGGCTAACTTTCCACTCATTTCTAAACTGATTGGACACAAAATTAATTATCAAAACGAATAAAAACCAAAATATATTTCTCCAAAATCATAGATAAGTTTAAAGTTAAAGCTCTTGCAACAAAACAAAAGCAAATAACAGGATATATGAACTGACAAACTATCTGTCAGTTTAAATATGATTTTTCCCCTCAAAGAGAAAAAACGCCGAAAAGGAAACCCATATCAGAGACTAAATGTCTTTAAAAGTTAATAATAATCAGAGAAAAAAATAATAATAAAAATTATGAATAACCAGAAGGGGTTATAAAAAAGCAAAAATTCCTTGAGATTAGAGACAAAATAAAATGTCCTTATTCGTAATTTAGCTCGCTTGACATTAATTGGACGAATCCTGTTTAACCATTGCCAATTGTGCATGCTTAATTTTGGTTTAAGTCGAGACGACTGATGTTTTAAATATTTTCAGTCTATTTAACATTAAAAATCCAATTTGACCAAGCTTAAACCCAGTTGCCAGCGCCAAAAGTCAATTAACGCTAAACCCTAGATAACCTAGCACACTTCTATTGGAAAATATCTCCATTAATGCATTAATTAATCAGAAGTAATGAGCATTTTGTCGACTAATGATTCAAATATCGGACAAAAAACAACCAAAAAAAGCTCCAAATCTTTAGAAATTGAATTGAAATCTGAACTAACGCCTGAATTCAGGGTCTATTTGGACGATAAAAACCAAGAAAATTAAGTTGTGATCAGTATTTTCCAGTCGTGTGTAAGAATCGACTCAAAAGAATGAGGAACTAAACGGCAATACCTATGAAAAAGACGACGACTTTCCGACTGAGAGCCGATACTTAAAGACTTGATTTTTTCATTTGCTTCAAAAACAGTATTTATTTGATTTGAAATTTGGCTGTCATTTCAATTTGTTCATTGATTAAAAGGTTAGCTTAAAATCAAATAAAAACGAAGCAAATTATATACGAAATATATATCAATAAGAATCTGAAGCCTTAAGAGAGAGAGAAAAACATTAAAATTTTGCTTTAAGTATATTAACTGAAGAGAAGTAAAAAAATTGTTTTTCTTAAGAAAATAGCGTTTTTTTACTCAAAATTTTTATGGGATTTTCTCTGATTCCGATTCCCAGTCTTTTTCAATAAACCAGCAATTCTTTAGCCAAACATTAATGATAATTGAGTTAATGCTCAAGTAATAAGTCAGGTCCTTAATAGCACAGCATATATAGACAGAGAGCTATAGAGAGCAACAAAAAAATCAACAGATTTTTATGATAGGAAAAAATGAATCGAAATCTGAACCAAGAATTTCAGCTAAAATTGTCGTTAGTTTTCAAATCAAATTTTAGGGAAAAAATTCCAGATTTTGTCTATGGCTTTGAAATTCCTGCAAAAAATAATAATCAAATTAAAGCAAGCTAATTTTTAAGGCCAACTTTGGAGAAAAAAGCTCATTTGATAATATGATGTGCAGAGTTTGGGCTCATTTTTCTAACCCAAAAACAGCTCAAAATCAGCCTAAATCTCAGCACAGAATAAGGAATGAGTCACTATTAGCATGCACATCCCAGATTTTAATGAATATAATAGACAGATGTTTTATAAAAACATTATTTTTTCTGCAAGATTACTCAATTACAGTGAGAAAAAGCAGTGGTTTTATACTCTTTTCCATTCATTTGTGGTTTCATTTCATTTGACAAAAATATTTTTCAGCGACTCTTCTGTTGTTAGTCTTCATACCTATGATTACAAAACAATGTTTACCTTTCCTTCAGTCACTCCTTCGCTGAGATTAGCGCTAAAAACCACTGAACTCACTATTAATACACATTTCAACTGAATTTCCACAAAAAATAATAACCGGGTATATAAAGGGACAGAAGCCAGGACTCGGAGCAAAGGTAAACACCAATTATATTGTGGTGTTCCTGCATAACAAACACACACCACAATAGGATTGAATATAAGGCGGTTAAGAGTTACCCAGGATAAAAAAAGAAGTACAGTATAGAAAGGGAGATGAAAAAAGTGAATAATAAGCGACGCCCGTCTCCATTATGGTGTGCCAGAGGTCTCTATAACTAAATTATAATATTTTCTTCACTCAAATCATAAGCGGATATAAAATTAAATTCACTTATGATTTGCATTTGGCGTCAAAACCAAAGAAAATCTGTTTTAATGGTTAGAGAAATAGAAACCATTTCTCTCTTAGTAAATGATTTTTTTCGAGGACTGGTTTTCACTCCTATTTCGCTCTAATATTACACTTCTATTCATTCAAAGCTGAGATTCATTTACCAGAAGAAGAAGAAGAAGAAGAAGAAGAAGATTGGATTCAATTTAATATATTTGAAAATATCCGGGACTTTAAGTCAGACAATAAGTGAAAGTCTGGTGAATAAGAAAAGTCAAGAATAAGAAGTCTATTCCCTTTTTCTCTATTGTAGAGGAGAGGGACGGGTAGGCATCAAACTCTTACACAATGGGCAGAGTGTTTATCACTACTGGACTATTGAAAGGCACAGCCATAAGAAGAGACGTATTTAAACAGAGAAAATATTTTATTAGACTTTGATGTCAATGGTATCAAAGCTATTGTAATATCCATTAAATTATATGATATATAATATTATTATTTATTTCACATTTGATATGAATATAACAAAAGATAGAGAAATAAAAACATAGTTTTCTATTATAACTATTTTCCCACTAAATGATAGGTCATTAGAGGAGAGGCTAATGTTTTTTTGTTAGCCCCCGACTCAAAAGCGACTGACTTCTAACAAATCTAATTTATTTATAATTGAAATACTTTTTCAAACATTTTTTTGCTTTCTTTCTCTCGTTCTCACAGACAGTGAAAGGAAAGGTATGAAAGGAAAGCTATTTTTCGAGGGTTTAAGGCTTTTATAACGCAATACAACTCTTAATTCAATTCATAATTCAAATCAAAAACAAAACTCAAAATTTGAAAACAAAATTAGTTGAGATATAAAGCGAAGAGAAATTAAAAGCAAAACAACTGACAAAACAAGATTCAAAAGAAATTGAAAAATTCATTTTCATATCGTTTGATAGTAAGCGAGCAGAATATCTGAATTATTTTCTTGGTTTTCATTCAAAGTGAAAGTATTTTTAATGCTTTTCTTTCCCTTCGTTTAAATCATTTCCTTTTTGTTCTTGTATTGAAATTCAGGCTAAATATCTTATCATGCAAAATTAAACAAGCAAAAATAATCATGTAAATTCCAATTAGAAAATAATAAATTGACTTTAATTATCTCAAAAGAAGAATTCAATGCCGTCCGGAGAGGAGGGGATCAGCTGAAGAATATCTGGTTATCGATAGTCTTAAGAATTATTATCTTCTTTCGAATTGAATGTCAGATCTCTTACACTAATGATTGATATAAGTGTTGATTGAAATTAGATTCAGAGAAGAAGTGAAAACATTTTGCTTTGAATCTAATCTATGAGACTCTAAAACGAAAATATATTCACGAAATCTTCGAAACGAAATATCAGTTTCGGTTTGGAGAACACCGACCGACAGATACCTAAACTGATAGAAGACCGGGAGGTTTGACACTTCAATGTTTGGGCAGCTGTTAGCGCACAGCACAGGGCAGAGGCAAACGACTGATGAAAATTGTTTCAAATAATTATTTGCGAACAGAAGTGAGTGAATGGGAGCCAAGACTTTGAACTTCAATCCAATTCAGAGGTAAAGACAGAAATGGAGAAAAATATATTAATTATATAATAATAGAAAAGTTACTTAACTTAATATAAATGAAAAATTGAGTGCAAAGAGAGCGAGACTTTTGTTGAGGGAATTCATAACTATTAGCCCTTAAGCCAAATGAGCCCAAAAACACTGCGAAGAGAGAGAGAGAGAGAGAGAGAGAGAGAGAGAGAGAGAGAGAGAGAGAGACCAAGAGTTTTCTATGTTAACAATTGATGAGCTGAAAAGTGCCGAATATGCAGTCCTTCTTCAGCTAACTAAGGCCAGAGAACAGCACAGAATAGCTACTACTCTACGAATATAATAGCTTTGAGTCTTATATTCATTGTATAATCAAATCGTATGAAAATCTAATTATAAAGTTTAGAGAACTGTAAGAACAGAATGAAATGTTTGGCTCTTTTTGCAGACAAATTGTTCGGTGTCTTTGCACTGGGCTCTGGCCTATCGGCTCAGTATGTGTGAAGCAAATGCCAGCACCGGCAGCTCTGATGGCCATTTATTCACACAGAATAGTATTGAGCGCCGGCATAACAAACAAATAGACACAGAATTTATATTTGCGTTCAATTTTGTTTCTACCTGGATAACTATTTGGATAACTATTGGCAACGCTCTGAGCGCTCACCTATTGACTACTGGTTTGCATAACTCGTATACAATATATACAATCGTTTTAATGATTATTTTGATATTTATTTTGATATATTTGAGGCTATCATCAGTCAAATTGACAATAAATTAATGGCATTTCATAAATCGAAAGCCTATTCAGGGGTTTGGGATATCAGGAAAAACGACTACTGTTTTAATAGCCGTCAGGAGCTGAGGACTGGAATACCATTTGCCGGCAGAGAAAACGATTTTCATTTGATTACAAAACAATTGAATAGATTTCTATACGAATTCGAGAACTGAATTGTAAATAACGATTAAATATACAATCAATTCATCGATTTATACGAAACGAAAATCTATTGAATCCTCGAAAGCCAGTGCTCTGAGCGATGGAAAGGCTGATCGAGAAATACATTTCGCATTTAATTCAGTGATAATTACTCCGAAATACATATTATTCTGTGCTTTTTGGGCACAAAAAAGCATTAATGAATAAAACATAACCAAACAATTTCCACAATTATTTCCACTCAGAATGTAATCTATTATACAATATATCAGAAAAAATAGTATATAAAACACTCTTAGCTCTGATTAATAACAGTTTTGTCTTAAATGAAAAAACTATTAAATATTGGGAAACAAACCGTTTTCTCGGATAACAAACACATTTATCACAACAAAAATCATATAATTATTGAAATACAGGTTTTTTTTCTGAAACTATTCTTCAAATCAATGATAAATATTATACGAATTTATATATGAGTTCATATATATAAATGTTATGAACTGTTTTTGTGTGCAAAAGACATGTATTTAATAACTGCTGAGACTTTTTTTTTGTTAATTAGAGGTGTGAAAAGTGGGGGCACCGGTTGAGGGACAGCCAGTTATAGAAACGAAGGCACCTGAAGACTGGGCACTGCATAACACTTATTAAAGGAATTAGTTCTGCGCTCAGTCTCTATACCAGAGGTCTTCTCCCAAATCAGATATAAATATCGAGAAATGAAGAGAAATATATATTATTTATAATTATATGCCTTCAGACGCGTTATGTGAAGGAAATGCTACCAAAGAAATAATTTCTACACTTTTTCAGGACTGGAGAGGAAATAAACATTGAATTAAATTAAGTCAGGAGTTGTTCTCCTGGGCCTCCAGTCCGGGGCCGGACCAACACTGACAACCGTCGGGCTCACACGTCTTGGCAAACACTAACTGATTGCACAGAATATATGTATTTAATAGTAATTAAGAATAGATTTCTTGTTCACAGCTTTTCGCACATCTCTTCAGAAGAGGTTATATTCAAATCAGATATAAATATATATAAAACTAAACACTAATTGTGTTTAGAAAAAAGGCTAATAATCGCTCGTTTTCTGCGCCGACTTTTTGCTGGATAATAATTATAATGATTTACAGATATATTTAATGTTTGAATTTATACCTCGATTAAAAAAAAGGCCTTTAAATAGGTGAATACTTAGCGCATAAATGGCTGTATTTTTCAACGAATTGAAACTTTTTCTTCATTTCAAAATTCATTTACTCTTTGAACTTTTTACTTAGAGCTCAGATGTAATCAAGGTAGAATCCTCACAAGCAATTTTACCAATCTAAATTATGAAAATATAAATTGTTTATCTAAATGACCTGTCTCAGCCGAAATAAACTAGATTAAAAAGCCATTAAACCTGGTAAATTGAAACGAACTCATAATTAGATTAGGGAATTGTCAGCGAGTTTAACGACACATCAGCTTGGTGATTTGCAATTTTAATTTAAACGCTAAAATGTGGCAAAACGTGATCTTTGGCTCAGGCTTTCGAGGAAAGGGGTGTTCGGCCCTAAACGAACACTTTTCGTGAGTTTGCCCTGAATTACATTAAAGCAATTTTGAATTAATTTTGCCTTACTCAATCCTATTTGTCTTATCAGTTATGGATCTATTGACAGCACAGAATCACTTCCATTGCTTCCAATTATTAATCAATGGATAGACACAAATCATTAACGAAATTATTAGGCATTTGACGCGTTTTTTATTCCCCCAATAAATTCAAAGGTGTTTTTTCTTCGTTTGCTTCAAAATAAATTTGAGCAATCAACTTTAATCTACGATATTAAGTCGAAATAATTGATAAATAACTAGATTTTCGGCTGAAAAATGTGTTTCACTCAATCAATGACTGCACAAAACCAACAGTTTTGTTATGATTTACATTTGAACCGAATTTTTCTTCAGTTAAGTAAAGAAGAAATTTCGCTAAAAATTTACTCAAATTACTGATAATTTTGGGGCAAATTTCTAAGCGCTAGGAATTCGCTGGAAATTACTGATAACTGATAACTAGTTGAGTTTACTTTTGCACCAAATTATTTAATGTATTGAATAATCTCTTCTTTCAGCAAATATTTCAACCAATAATTCATATCTGAATTGAATCCTAAGTAAAAGAATCTCTTTTTTCTATCATTGAATAAGAGCTGAAATTTAATTAATTTTCAAAATTAAAGAAATTTTTCTCAAACCTATGTATAAATGCTATTAAGATTAGAATTAAATTAATGTAATGGAGGGCCGGAGAGGCACAGGCAGTGGTACAGGAGAGGGATGGAGAGAGAAAGAGATCCGAAATCATCTCCAATAAGAGTAGAAAAACTATTTAACCGATGATTAGTATCACTGATAATAATAATAGTAATAAATATTTTGTGCACAACAGTGATAATTGTGTGAAAAGTAAAAGCATTGGCCCCTCATATGAGGGCCCCCTTAATCAGGAACTGCATTTTGACGGATGCCTTTAGTTGAACAGAACGCCAGGAATAGGCTGTCGTCGAGAGCACAGCCACAGTTCACACACAACACTCCATACGATTCATCAAAATTTCATTAACTTTTGGCGAAAAACTTTTTCGACGACAGAAATCGATTTCAGTCGAAATTGATTTCAATTAATAGTGTTTTGAATTAAAACTGTTTTTTAATGTCAGTTAAAATTCAATTGATTTCCAGAAACCACCTCTCAGTGAGTTCCTAGAGTTCACCCAATACTCAGGGTATTAGACATCAAGTTATTCAACGGAAAAATAAGACAAACCTTAACCACAATAAGAGTTATTAAAACTAATGAAATGTATTCTAATCGCAGATTAATTGACATTTAATTTACTTAACGTTAGTTTTGGCCTTAATTTGCATAAAATTCAGATTAGATTTCAATAAAGAAAAGACAAAAAATCAAAATAATACTAATCATTGACATCTCATTAGGAAATGAGTCATTACTTAATAGACCTGGGATACAGCTCCAGAGGGATAGCCACAGGTGTTCCTAATGATTTTCGCCATAATCGAGCACATTTTTGTAATTATTCAAAATATTCTCTTAAATAAAATATAATAATAAATGAACTGAAATATTATTTTTCCTCATTGTTTGAAAAATTGAATTACCAAAGCAATTATGAAAACATGCTTTGAATGTGCTTGTTTAAATTAGAATTTCGAGCCAAATAGCCCGGTTTATGCGTGAAAAATGAGATAGCTAATTGAAAATAACAGACTTAAACAGTTATGAAAATATTTCTTCAAACGAAAAGTTAATCTAAAATCGATTTTTTCGGCGAAAAATTCGCGAAAATATTTTTGAATAACGAAATTAATTTCAAATTTTTATTATTATAGGATTTTATCAAATATTTCGCTCAGAATGAAGACTAAGGACTGCATTAAAACAACATTTTCTATAATAGGAGCCGAAAAAAACACTTAATCTGATAGCTATTTTCGTGACAAAAATTCACATTAAAACGAGTGACAAAAATGGCATTTCCTAGTTTACAGCTCTGATTCCTTGTTTGTTATTTTAGGCATCAGTTTGGCGCTGAAGAAGAGTTTTCATCCGAATTGTTTTGATTGCAACATAAGAGACGAAAATAATTAGAATATTATAATAATATTTCATGAATTTCATGGCTTTTTGATACCCAGTGTTGAAAAACTAGCGGAAAATTTATGCATTTATTCCTAATCTGAATGCATATCAAAGACAGACCTCAGAAGAGAAGTCCTCAACACATAAGACAAGCGACAGATAATAGAGAATTGTTTTGATTAATACCGAAAGCCTATACTTAATGTGTCGACAGATTTTCAACGGACATATAATTAACGTTTTAGACATAAGCACAGCATAGCACAGCACATATGCCGGAGCCGTAAGACCAGGGGCTGTCCGCCTGTGCGCCCAAATTATTTTCTAATCATTATTTTTCAGTTAATTTTGTCGCTGATTAACATCTCAACTAATTTGCAGTTATTTCGCAATATATTAATGGTAAACAATATTTCCATTAATCTTGGTTTAAATTCGAGCAGAATCAACAACAACAAGCTCCTATTTTGGTGTCTACCTTGGTCATCCAGGGCCTCAAGAATCAAGAAGTGTATAACAAATAAAATCATACGAAATGAAGTGGAAGTAAGCGATTCATTGGTCTCTCATTCATATTAATAAGAGTGAGCACAGCATAAGTTCTGTCAATTGAACATTTTTGATATTCATCTTGTTTATCCAGGGATAGTTGAACTATCGGAAGGGCTCTTGAATTTGGCACAGCCTTACAGCGCAACCATTTCTCAATCACTTTAATAACTACTTAAAGACTAATAGATTTGAAAAAAGAGAAAAAATATTCAAATGTTTTATTAAATAAAATGAGTTTTCGAGTGATTACGAGAGAG
>JAQGBD010000647.1:0-26100 GCA_034698165.1 Punctoribates punctum | reverse complement strand
CAATTTATCAATCCTTATTTTGACTTTAAAAATATTCTTGGCGATTTTTGTCCCACATTTTCGTTCTAGAGTTAATTCAGGTCTCAATATATTCACTGAAAAGCAAATTAACTGAAAATCTATTCATTGATGAACTCTATTGACATCAAAACTGTTTATAATTAACTCCAATATAAGACTTTATTAGTGTTTTTAATTACTCTCTAAAAGTTTGTAAACTCTTTTGTTATGTGAAATGTGTTAAACATTTTAATTAATTTCACTTAATTTGAATTTTAATTCACAGTTAGCGGTGACTGTAATACAAGCGGAAGAACTTCCAGGTTTAGATATGTCTGGCACTAGTGATCCTTATGTTAAGGTATGTATCTTGCTCGTTTTTGAATGCGCTCAATAATTAATTGTTTGAACTTATTTGATCAGGTTTATTTATTGCCCGACAAGAAGAAAAAGTTTGAGACAAAAGTTCACCGAAAAACACTTAATCCAGTTTTCAACGAAACTTTCAATTTTAAGGTAATTTATTTATTTCCCAACATAAAAGCCTAACTCATATTTCAAGTAATAACCAACTGAATTGAATTATATTTTATTCTTGCTCATTTTATAGGTTCCATACGCAGAGATCACTACTAAGACTCTGGTCTTCGCTATCTATGACTTCGACCGGTAATTGAATTCTATATTTATTTTTAATTTCAAAACTCAAACCCCTCTCGAATATCAATTCCGTTTTGATTCGAGGAAAATGTAATTATGAACTAATGAGAGTCGATTTTCGAAATTTTCCATTTAGCTAGTGAATTTTGCAATAAGCAAGAATAAAAAACATGTAGTTTTTAAATCAATATTTCGTTATATAAAAACCAGTGATGCGGAAGAGAAGTCTGTCATTCAGCCGAACATTTTTATCTCAAGGGAACGAATATTGCCTTATATTTGTTATCAAATCCAATATGAACCTGCTAAAAATGAGAGACATCATAGCAACAAAGTTATCATGTAGTATTTTGTTTTTTTTTTCAAGATAGACAACATTTATTGTCAATATTCTTGTAAACTCTTAGATAAATATCAGGAAAGTATAATATTAATAATCTTCTGATAGAGAATGGGCTCAAATTTTGTTGTTGTTATTTTATAAGATAGAGCATAAAAATTCCATCATGGGTATTAGTTTTCGAGGCATCTATGAAACTTTAATCCAAGCGGTGGGCGTTTAATCAAGAAATCAAAGAGCATTATAAAACATGTATTGAATTTTGTTACGAAATCAAATGCTTTATACTCTTATATAAAATATATATCAGTTAATAATAGCCAAAATGTTTGTTAATAAAAATAATCTGTTGTGTCTGTACTGCCATAAATTAAACTCCCCTTGGTACTTTTCAATTAATCTTAAGGCTAAGAATTCATGGCGGAGAAAAACCATCAGATTCAAGCAAAATTTTGTACCAAAATATTGACATACCTGGGTGATATATCCTCCAGCTATGAAATATGAAAGGACTGTATACTTGGCTTATGGAAACTTATTGCTATTTCAGCAGAAATTTAATATAATTTGTGTTTTTCTTGAAAGACATTCACAAAAATTGATCTGAATTTCTGTTTTGTCTGTAATATCAGTGAAAACGTTTCTTAGAAACCTTGGATATAATCTAAGCCCAGAAAATAATTAACAAGAATTTGTTGTTCTTATTCCAGTCTTGAATGATGTACAGGGATAAATGTGAAATGTCACCCAGGAGAATAATTTTGGGAATGAATTTTGTTTTGTTATATAAGAAAAGGTTTAGGAATACATTTGTTGGCAGTCCGTATGTGAGCCTTAAAAGATACTTTCCTGCAGCACATCTACTATCGCACAGAATAAGTAGAAATATATTAATGAAAGAATAAGTAATCGATAATTATTATGTGCTAGAATAATCTATTAAGACTCTCTTTGTCATCTAGCAATTTATTGATGATCTGTAATAATAGACTCGGAATGGTATTAATTATAATTAATATTATTTTCGTATAGATTTTCAAAACACGACCAAATCGGTGAAGTGAAGATTCCGTTGAACCAAATTGATCTAGCACAAACAATTGAGGAATGGCGCGACGTGACCGGTGTTGAAGGTGAACAGGGACAGGTATATGATCCTTCATACAAATATTTCATTTTTCATTCATTTCTTTTCTCATGTTTGACAACATTATCGGTGTTTTTCAGTAGTGTTTAAAATCCATATAATTTTGTTTTCATTGGGTTTTTGTTTTTTCATAGATTTATAGATAATTTTATTGTAATTTTGTTTATTATATAATTTATCGGAAACACTATAAAAGGTTTTTATGATTTTATATCTGATTTTTAAGGCCTTTTGTTTTATTTATTTTCGTTCACATGGTTTACAACACACATAAAAAACCAGTAGAGAAATGAATAGAGTTTTTATTCCGTACTGTTGTCGAGAATATGTATATAAATATATGGATTTTTCGCTTATAATATATGTTTAGATCTATTCACTCGTGATTTCAAATTCCTATTTCTAAACAGTAATACTGTAGTTGTCGTCGTCTCCCCCTTAGCTCTAGTGGTTAGGCTATTAAATGGTGGCCACTGTTTAGGTTGTGTTACAATACAGTGTCGTTTAGGTCGATATGTAGGCCAGTGGTGTCTCTCAAATTGTGCTCATCCAAAACCGTATATCCATAGCCTGTGAGAGCTGTTCCCCTCTGTTCTGTCCAATTAGTAGTGCTTTTTGGCTGACATGTAATCTCTATCTAAACGGATGTGTCGTCAAATGTAAAGCCTGTCCATTGCATGTGATCCTGTGGTGAGCCCACTGATCATTACTCGCGTGTATATGACTTGTGCTCTGATGTGAAATACCTTTACTTTTCGATGTCTTTCCGTCGCTATACTCTTCTGACCGATTGTTTGCGAAATATTTTCGTTAAAATCTTATGTAATGCCGACTGCAAGGAATGTCCCAAATGACTGCTTGTTGTTATAGTAATGGTTTGCCCGCATCCCTGTCCTCTATGAATGTCGTCTGAAATGTGTTATGAAATCTCATTTTTCTCATCAAATTTAATAACAACTCATTTATCGATTTTTTTTAATCTGAAAATCAAACAAAAAACTTATTTTTAATTCTAATTAACTTTTATTTATTTGTCGTATTTTTCTCTCTTTTTTCTCATATATTTGAAACGAAACACAATTTCGTAAAAAACTATCAAAACTATTATTGATTTTGTTATAAACCACGAAAAACAAATGCAAAACACGACTGCGCTCTCGAAAACCGTATCCGAAAAAAATGAAAATATTTGACCAAAAATCAAATGAAAAACAAATTTCAAAAATTAATTTTCGATTTAATAATTGGCATAAAATTTATGAATTTTTTTGGCAAATGAATTGACTGATGAATGAAATGGAAATGAAATTTAAAAAATTCAAACAAAATTCTCTGTGCCTTTTAAATACAAAAACTCACCTTGATAAAAAAAACTCAAATTTGATTCTAATAATCAAAATTAAATGCAACCGAAAAATGCAATTTTCGACCGAAAATTGTTTACAAATTGATTACAATTTGTGTAAGTATTTCGTGTTATAAACAATACTTATATATATTAACAGTAGTTTTGATGGCGTATTGTTTTACTGGCTGTTTGTCTGTCTGTCCGTATGTTTATTGTGTGTCCGAAACCGTAAAACACGAAATCTTTTTATTATTTTCTTTAAGTTTTATTTTGAAACTTTTCCCACAATTTTTTCTTCCAAAACAAAATCTTTTATCTAAACTTTTAACTAATAATTACTGAAAACAAATTATTCACAAATCATTTTCAAATGTTGTCGTTGTTGTGAACCACTGCTGCCTATGCTTTCCATCCATATCTTCTTCAAAGTCATACATCACTTAATAAATCCGTTTTCTAAACGCGAAAGATATTAAATCTCTTCTCTTAAGGAAAACTAAAAATCACTTATACTTCAAAATCCTCTCTAATTCTGACAGAAGAGAAAAACCTTTAATATTAGCTAAGATTTAGGGCTTTCCTCTTCACTCTCTCTATTGCTCTCTTTTTTCTCTCTCTGTCTCTAATTTCTCTCTTTTCGTGAATACTTTTTGTGGATTTTATTTGATTTGAGTTATGGTTTCTTATTTCTCATACCTGTTATCTGCAGATGTATTCAAGTGTTCATACATTCATTAATTGAATAATTTATTTGGGAAGACGAGCAGACCATCACATTATTCTGTGCTGTGGCTCTCGCCTCATATTTACACTTAAGCCGTTAGTTATATCGCTCATACCTTTTGAGGACATACCCAGAAACCCGAGAACTCGTATTCTGAGGGCAAACACAAAACCATAAGTGCTTTGAATAATAGATGAGAACAAAAAATAAATATATAAAAAGCAATGAGTTTTCAGAGATTACGGCATTTATTTGTTTGCATTTATCCCAATCAAAGGTCAAAGTTGAAGCACACCTGTGCACAGCACACGCTCTGCCTTAACACAGTTTTCTCCATAAAAACCACTACACGGCATAGAATTCTTTGAATGGAATTTTTATTATCCTGGATGAACAGTTTGGAGAGGGATGAATAGGAGTGGGCTAATTCATTGGAGATTCTCTCAGAAAGTTAGTTCCAGTTGGCTTGCTTCTTTGAGATGCAGTTCAAAGTCAGCCTCCAGAGTAGAGTAGAGGTAGTTTACCGTTACGAACACCCGGTGGACATCCCTGGCGTCTGAAATGGGAATTCATAGATAAGCACAAAACAAGTTAAGAATTATATAACCCTATCTATAGAAGAGCAGACACTTTGTTTGCTTTGCTTTTATGGCCTGTTTAATTCAAAAGCAAAAATCAACATGGCTAAATAAATAGAAATATATCATTGAAATAGAATTTTTATGATAAAATCATTGAATAAATGGTAATTTCATCCGAATATTCTGTTTGAATATCACCTTAGAATTAGCTTAAAATTGAATGCCTTATTTAAATAGCAATTCTTGCAGAATATTGTGAAAAATAAACTTGTTCCTTTTGTCTAATCTGTTTTCTGAATTTCAACAAAAGATAAAGACTTTGAATAGGCTTTCGTTTTAGTCTAGCAACTCTGATTTCAAAGTCTGTAATCGATTTTTTTTGTTATGCAGAATTTTATTAATTTCAAAGTTATCAGGGTAAATATTTTTGAGATTCGATAGTGTGTGGGATGATTCATCTTTACTGGGCCAAGGTTAGCCTCATTTCAAGTGGAATAATGGAAAATGTGTGGGTGCTCTTATCAGTTTATTAGGTTAGCTCGAAAGCTACAAATTATTCCTGGCTAATTTAAACTAGCTTGCTCATGTTAGTGTTAGCAATTTCTGAAAGAAAATAGGCCTCAATTTTGTCTGCCTTTCGCCACACAATCGCTTTAATACAAAACGTGATCTGTATTTCAAATCACATGCCTTTCGTTGGGCACAGAATATGTCTTACATCTCATTCTGTGTTAACATTTGTTTGTGTTTCAGATAACTTAACTCTTATACAAAGGTTTAGCACTAATGAGTAGAATATGACATTTGTTGGACAGGGGTTTCAATGTCACAGACATTATATATCATTACTACATATAACTGACAAAACTCAAGGTATAGTTCCCGGAATCCATATCCCAAAAGGCCTGTCCCTCTCCACAGAATCGTCGACTCCTTTACACGTGGATACAGATAATTGATTTCTTGGGAAAATAGATTCTTTCCTATGGATTGACATTCAATACATTAAATGGAAATTTAATGCCTTTTAATAAGTATTTAATTAATTGATAGCAAATGAAAACAAATTTAATTAATTTCGCCGAATGTATGAACACTAATATATCGCTTAATATATCTATAGTTGTATAGAGTAGTTGTATTTAGTGATTACCTTGCTAAATTAGTTTTTTGGCTAAATGTCGTAGTTGTCAACAGAATTTAACGAAACTAAATTTGAATGAAATATCATTTTCTCTCTTTTTTGTGCCTGGATCAATTTCAAAATGTGTAGGAAAACAAGTTGGGAGACATTTGTTTCTCTCTGCGTTACGTTCCGACCGCCGGAAAGCTGACTGTCGTCATACTGGAGGCCAAGAACCTGAAAAAGATGGACGTCGGAGGTCTGAGCGATCCATACGTCAAAATAGCTCTTATGCAGAATGGTATGCTATTTTCAATTTAACTTGTTTATTTTATTATTAATTCAAAAATTCTGCAGTAATTTGGTTCCAAAAATATTAGGAAAAGTAACTAGATCATTTTCAAATATTTCAAGCTTAAAATTTACAGTTTCTTCTGGTAAAATAAATGTATAGGTTATTCACCATGCTCATTAGGCGTAGCAAACAAAATCTGCTGGTTGATCATTCCTAATCTTATATCTCTATCATATGATCTAGGAAAATTTCAGATTTTGTTTATTCGCTCGAATATATTGAAATTGAAGCAAAGCTCTGAATAATTTCATATTTCAAATAAAAATATACTAAAAGTTATTACGAAAATCGGATTTCGGAAAAAGCGTTTCCTATGAGTCGTTCCGAAAGAATTTTATCTCAAATAATATTAAATAAATTTTCACTACTTTTCACTCCCAATGCCTTTCGTAACACATTTTGAATAATCTTTGAAAAAGTGTTTTCTTCCGAATTCACAATAAATGCAATTTGAAGTCAAAAGACTATTACATAAATTCTGAGCGAAACTTCAAATAGGATTTCTGTCATTTTCCTGGTTATTGACAATTCAGAGAAAGGATTATTTGAATTTCTCAAATCGTCTCATCTATTTATCTTTCAACTTGTTAAGTTTAAAAATCACCAGGTTTATTATGACACCTTATTTCAAATTATACTTTTAGTTTTAATGAAGAGCTTTATTAGGTTCTTGGTGATTAATTTTGACTTAATTAGATTAATATTCTTACACTGTTCGGTCTTAATTTAGTTGAGCTTGATAAATCAGGCAGTTTTGACTAGACTTACCTGCTCAATTACCGTTTAATTGTATTTTATGGCGATTTTAGTTAAATAAATGTATTTCTGTTGTAACATATGTTTCAAGAGAATACTCGGTGAAAGTGAGCAGGCTCAAGTATCCTTCATATAGGCTCTGAGTGGAGCTCCGGTTCGTCTGAACTCTGGTATTAAGAGAAGAATTTCTGATTATATAACAAATTGTAGCAAACATTTCATTAATTTTTGAGAAGAAAGTCATTAAATCCTTGAATATTAAAACAATAGTTGAATACGAATTTGTTTCTGATTTCGTCACAACTATTGTCTTAAGATTTGGTTTTCAGACAAAGAAAATATCTATAAATACAAACTTATATAGACTTATATAATATAAGAAAAAGAAACCAGGATTTTGTTGTAACAATTGATGGCTTAAAAGCCGATACAAATACACCGAAACCAAAATAAGCGAAGAAATTAGTGTTTTATTTATTTATTTCAATCGATTGTATCGTTTGCTCCGAAATCTCTTATTTATCTCTTTTTTCTCGTCTTTTATTAGGAAAACGTCTTAAGAAGAAGAAGACCTCAATAAAGAAGTGTACACTAAATCCCTATTATAACGAGTCGTTTACATTTGAGATACCCTTCGAACAAATACAAAAAGTTCAGTTAGTGGTCACTGTTGTCGACTACGACAGGATCGGCACCTCTGAGCCCATCGGCAAAGTAAGACATTCTTCCTTTGATTTGAACCGCAATTGAGTAGTCACTCGATTTCAGTCCTTACGGCGAATCCATTTTTATTAATGGATGGAAGCCTTTCTATTAAGCTTGATACAATTTAATCTATTTGATAGGACAGACAGGGATAGGGTTAAACTTTTACTTTGAGTGGTTTCTGTGCTCCAAATGGTTAGCAATACAAACGTGAAAACAAAGATTCAATTTACAAGACTTTCTGTTGTCATGACTACAGATTGAGAATTTTGATATATTTTACATTCATTTCAAATTGAGTAAGCAATTTATTCCGCAAATTTACAATGAAATGTACTAGATACGCTGTTATTTTGGATATGGTTAATGATGCTTGCAAATTTAATGGTCATGAAATGTATATACCTTTTCCATAGAGAATTCTAAATAATGAATGATCAACCTAGTTTTCTATTAAATTCAAGAATGAGTCTACCATGATTAATATATAGGTATCACAACATAGCTCCGGGATGCTCAACGTCAGAACCATGGTGATAATGTAGTGTATTATATCAGTAGTTCATATACCTTGATATGTTAATCGGTTGTTTACTCTAAAAACAGATCATGTTAATAACTTCTACTTTCACTACTATATACGTCACTACATGTACCTTGTTTCACATATTGAGCTTATATAACACCAGGTTCATTCATTTATTAGCCTCTGGGGTTAAATGAATTTCAATTTTTGAATGAAATTTCAAATTATTGAAAGAATTGAATGAAATTCAGTCTAAAAATAGTTGTATTCGTAGAAATGGGTTAAAAGTTCATAGAATCTGAAATCGAGTGCCGAAGAGATCGTGATTTTGATAAATCAATTATTAGTTTATATTTTTATCATTAGAAGTGATTTATTAATTAATTTGCTTTCAGGTTCTGCTCGGATGTAATGCCTCGGGTACTGAGCTCAGACACTGGATGGATATGTTGGCGTCGCCCCGGAGACCTATAGCTCAGTGGCATTCCCTAAAGGATCCGGAAGACAGTGGCGGAAAAGAGAACTAAAGAAACCAATTGACCGAAAACCACAACTCTTTTTCTCTCCACCCCTTTCTCTCCAAGAATTTTAACCCTCGAAGAGACGAAAAATGAATATTTTATGAGAAATTTTTATTAAATGTGTTATTGATTTCTAAAAAATCTATGAAAAAACTAATTATAGAAAAGATTTTATTCTATTATTTGTTTAATTCCAATGAAAAATCTTTTCGTTTTTGAGACTTAAATACTTTAAAAAAAAATTTTCGGCGAATTTCACTTAAAAAACATCAGAGTTTTGAACGGAAAACACATTTTCTCTGTTTTTACCGAAAATTGCTTTTCGTATAGATTTTTGCAAAAACTAGTCTTTAATACAATTTTAATGATTTTGTGCTTAAATTTTTCTGAAACGAAAATACTTGAAAAACAATTTTTGATATAATCTATTCGTTTGTTGGTTTTTGTTCGTTATATTTGAATATATATTTCGTGTATATTATAGTGAAACTCAGGTCAGGAACTATGGTTTTAAAACTAACCCATTGTCACTCTAATCCCGATCCTTTCCCACTGATGTTTAAATGATCAGCACATGTATTAAATGTTATTTTGTTGTAAAAACTGCAGTCTTTTTGCGATTTGAAAAGCCGTGAAATATCGAGTGCCATATACTGTAATAATTCCATATCTTTCTCGCAAAACAACACAAAACATATTCAAATCAATAGTAAATTTCAAATGTAATGAGAGTTATATTTAGCGAAACGATTGTTATTAACAAAACAATAGACTATTTGTGGAGAGATTTCACTGTTTTAGTGATTATATCGATAGAAGTGATAAGAGTTTTGTAGGAAAACGTCTTTGTTTTGGAAAATGAATTGAATCTGAAATGAGTTCTCATTTTTCTTCTTCTGATAAATAATACATTAAATTATATTTTATTGAGTTTAGTCCTTTCAACTGATTCTTCTATTCTCTCTCTGGGTATTTATTTACCAAGATAACAATTCCAAGAAAAACTGAACCTAATCTTTGTACTAGTGTTGTAAATATGAAACCAAACTACCCAGCTCTAATTGTTGGCTATACATATAAATAAATATTCTATTGAAGTTTCACCTTGTAAGTTTTGATTATTTTGGCCGCACCTACACTGCTATGTATTGTATAAACAAATGATTTTGTAATTAATTACTTATTTTGAATGCGTTTTGAATTTAAATCCCAAAGTTTTTACATTTAATTCATTTTCATTGACTGTTCTGTACCTTAATGTGAAGTTTTATTGATTTATCAAGTTTAAAAATTCCCGATTTAGTTTCCCTCGTGAATGCCTGCGCCCACTCCCCCGCGGAGGGGCCCTACAGGCGGAGGGCAGCGAAACACATGGATCTCAAATTTTAAATAAGGAAAATTCATATTTAAAATTCTATATATATTATACAGAAGTTATATATAATATATATATAAATACGTATATAATTCATATAACTATTGGTTATTATTTAAAATACCGATAAATGTTTAGATAATAACTAATACTTATTTAATTGAAACACATTATTAATTAATTAAAACTAATTATAATTATTATTCGGAGCAAAAAATTGTTGAAAAATCCAAAAGTAATGTAAAAATTTCTAACAATTCCTCGAAATATATGAAAAATTCCTTTCGTTTTGATTTTTGTGATGAAAACAATTGATTTCTGTTTTCAGAGACAAAAACCATTCAAAAGATTTTTAAAAACAAAGAATAAATTTCTTTCCTTTTGTTGTAATTGACTATAAAATTGATTATAATTATTATTTATGATTATTTTCTATTAGGAAAGGGTTTAATACAGTTATGAAAACAATTTTTGATCTAAAGTCTAGCGAATGATTATAAATAAATAATTATAATAAATTAGTTAACATTTGTTTTAATATCAATCAATTGATTGAATCAAATAATGATAATTGAATTCAATTGTATTAATCGAAAAGAATTTGAATTATTTGATTAAATTTTGTCAAAGAATTTTTGTCCTTGCTCATTCAGGTGTGTGTGTGAGGTGAGAGAGAGAGAGAGAGAGAGAGAGAGAGAGAGAGAGAGAGAGAGAGAGAGAGAGAGAGAGAACGACAGACAGCTATTCCAGGTATTGAACTTGCTATTATTCCATAGTTCCTAGAAAAAAATAATCAGATTATAATTAGGGTAATTTATAATATGGTTAACATTGAACCAAACAAATCTAATTATTGAAGACGTTTATCACTTGATTATTAACAGATTTCAAACTCACCATCATCAATTATTTTATAACAAAATCATAATAGATTATAATAGAGCCGCTATTATAGCCCATTGTTGTTGTCTTCATTGAAATGGGAAATTAAAATCGTTTTTATCGTTTCTTTGCTTTGTTTTTCAAGTTATTGTTTTCATAGAGAATATACGAAATAATCTAATAATACAAAAATGCCGTCAATTTTGGTATAATTTCGGGAAAATGTAAATAAAATATCAAATATTCTTAAATTTTGATAATAAAGAGGCAAATAATGTGAGATTTCGTCAATAATAAAACCATTGTCTATGGATTTGGCAAAAATGAACTAGGTGAAGTATGACCCAATAATTCAGCTTGAGCTTTAGAAAATAATCTTGCCTGCTTTCATGACACTCTCAATTATCTTAATTTTATCTAGATCAAATGTACACTTTATTATATGATTAAAGTAATATTTTGTTAGAATTTTGAATAAGAAATTTTATTTTAAATAACAATTGATTTCAAATCAATTAAATAAAGAATAAAATTCATTTATATTTCAAAATAAATTTAACCTAGCACAGTACTAGAAACAAAGTTGGTCTTATTTTGAATACTTTAACCGATTGAGTTGTTTATCCAGAAATCAGACTCAATATACCCTTCGTTCTGCTCTCTGAATAAAAAGAAGAACTGAGGATATCTTGTGACTGAATTTGGATGTTTGGCCCAAACCATTGGCAGTCCGTCAGAACACCATTTTTCTGGTGGAAGAGTCAACGTCAAGACCTTTCATCGCATCCATAACAGGCATTCAGATGGTGGCGATCCACCGCATAATAGTCGTCGTATTCGTAATAGTCGGTGCGGTGACCACCGTAGGCAAGAGAGTCTCCTCTGGTCCACAACACAGTTGTCGCATCTCAGACCAGTTTCAAACACCCGTTCCCTTTAGTCAACGAGTTCTCAGTTGAGTCTTAATATTGAATTAAGAAATTTGTAATTAAATATCAATTACTTATTTGAAACACATTTTTAATTAATTCTTATATTCAGAGAACTTTCTTCAAACTTTACCTGGTGAGAAAACCTGACCCTCTAGGCACTTAATTCTGCACACATAGTGGTCAAGCCACTCTTTTTCGACATTCTCGACAGCAGAAAGGACGGTATATTGAGTTAGTCTGGGATCCATAGTATGGCTGTCCCCTCACCACCAAAGCCATCATCAAAACAATTGATTTGATTTTTACTTTAAGATCAAACTTATAGTAAAATATTTATAGAAATTCAGTCAACAAAACGATTTTTACAATAATTCAATGATTTTATAACTGAAATAGAATTGAGAATAGAATTGAGCAAGCTAACACTTATTGAATTTTGGTAATGAAGAGCAGAGACTTCGTCGACTATTTTCAATACATTTCATTTAATGATGAGTTGGACTCTAATATTGAATAAAACCTTCAATTAATTACAGGGTTTTTAGTAAAAACCTTTTTACATTGTTTTCCTGGTTGAGTCAACTTTTGGTTAATATAAAAACCCTGTAAATATCAAATACATATTGGAATCAGATTTCAATTACTAATTAAAATAAGAGCCCTTTCATCGGTGAATCCCTTTCCCATACATTACTCTGTATTAACTTTTAATTATATTTTAGTTTTTAAAAAAAATAAAACCAATTATCAAATGTTTTATTTTATTGGAATTCATTGAATCAAATATAATGACAAAAATATAGACAATCATTGATTTCAAATAAATTAAATAAATAATAAAATTCATTAAAATCTAAAATGTTTTATACAATTAACCTAGCACACATTAGAAATAGCGTTCTTCAGATCTAAATTCTTTAACCGATTGAGTGGTTTATCCAAAATCGGACTCAATATACCCTCCGTTCTGCTATCAAAATATAAAGTCGAACCGAAGATATATTGAGACCGAATTTGGGATAATATTCATTCAATTCAATGAATATTAAATCTAATCATATCCTGTGCTGTCAGGACATCACGTTTTTGGCTCAAACGGCGACATCAGAGTCTAAACTGATCCCCTTCAACAATAACAGGTTGAATTCAGTTCTGACCTGAGCATTATAGTCGACGCACTCATAGTTGCCATAACCCAACGACTACGGCAGCCAAGAGTGCGACCAACAGAACAAATGACTTCATTTTGTCTCATTTCCGACCAGTCTTTGAGTAAAATAATTATATATTAATTAAAACAATATATGTTTGAAATGAATAAAATAAATCTTACAGGAATAGAATATTTTCACCACAACAAATTCAATTTGGCCGTAGAACCAAGGGCATATTGTCTTTGCTTATGGTATGTCTGTCCTTTACCATCAAAGCCATCATCAAAACAATTGCTATGATTTTTATTTTAAGAAATTTGTAATTAAATATCAATAACTTATTGGAAACAGATTTTAGTTAATTATTGAATTCAGAGTATTTTCTTCAAACTTTATTACCTGATAAGAGGGCACCGGACGGAAGGGCTGAATGGCGTAGTCGTAGTGATTATATCGAAGAGTTCTTAGCATTCGGTCATTTCTATAATATCTGACTTCCATTGATTGTGCTTGCTAAAAAGTTAATGTTAGAAACTGGTAATAGAATTGATTCATGAATTTTACCATGGTGGCAATGATAGAAGTTAACGAATATATGAATTCCATTATCCTGATCCTCCACTGGAGGCACTTAATTCTGGACAACTGGTGTTCCAGCCATTCCTTCTCGACGTTCTCGACAGCAGAACGGAGGGTATATTGAGTTAGTTTGGGATCCATAGTATGGCTGTTCCCTCACCACCGAACCCATCATCAAAACTATTTTACAATTATTTGATGATTTTATAACTTCAATAGAATTGAGCAAGCTAACATTTATTAAATTTAGGTAATGAAGACTTCGCCGACTATTTTCAATACGTTTTCATTTAATGATGAGTTAGACTCTAATACTGAATAAAACCTTTGATTAATTAAATATCAAATACTTATTGGAATCAGATTTCAATTAATTCTTAAATTCAGAGCACTTTCTTCAAACATAATTCTGTATTAAAACTTGACGACAAAACCTTTGATGACGGCTTATGACATTCCCAATATTGTTGATTTGAGCTAGATCAATTCTATACCATTTATTTATAATAAAAATCACTTAAAGTCTGGTTTTATTTTAAATTCTATTGAAATTTATTGAATCAAATAAAATGACAAAAATATAAACAATTATTGAATTAAAATAAATGATAAAATTCAGTAATATTTCAAATATTTGAAGCAATTAACCTAGGACAGCACAGCACAGTGTTAGAAACAGTGCTCTTCAGATTTCAATTGTTTAACCGGATGAGTTGTTTATCCAGAATCGGACTCAATATACCCTCCGTTCTGCTATCAAAATAAAAAGAAGGACAGAGAATATGTTGAGCCTGAATATGGATGAGTCCTGTTCTGTCACCACAAGACGTGTTCGCGAGTAATCCGAACAATCTTTTTGACCCTCTCCAGGATTAGCTAGAATTCTGTGCACACCCGAGGATTATAGTCGTCATTGTAATCATTGCCATCGACTTCTGTGGTCAAGAGGACGACCATCAGTACAAATGTCTTCGCATTTCAGACCAATCTTTAAATAAATAATTTATGTTTTACTTAAAAATATGTTTGGAATGAATGAAACAAATCTTACAGGAGTTGAGTATTGTGACCAAAAATTCAATTTGGTCGCAGAACGGAGGGTATATTGAATTAGTCTGCGATCCATAGTATGGGTGTTCCCTCACCACCGAACCCATCATCAAAACTATTGCTTTGATTTTAACTTTAAAATCAATCATAAAGTAAAAGATTTCCCGGAAAGGAGTCAACAAAACTATTTTATAATAATTTAATGATTTCAATACCGATTTATTTTGAGCAAGATCACACTATTCTGATTTTGGTATGGAATCTATACTATAGAAGACCAGAGGTTTCTTTGAGAATGAGTTGGAATTCAATATTCAATAAATTATTTGATTTAATTACAAATTACTTATTGAAAACAAATTTCAATTATTAAATAAAAAGAGAGTCATTTAATTTATGGATCCCTTTCCCCAAACCTGACACCAAATTAAATATTTTTTACATTTTAATTGAATTTCAAATCAAATAATTACTACTTTTAAAGGGTTTTGTATTTCGCGCCAAAAGAGCCAAACATTTGTTTGTTTTGATTTTGAAAACAAATATTTTTGTCTTTTGTTTAGTTTTCACACATTTTTCACATTTAATTGAATTGAAATTAATTGAAACCAAATAAGAGATGACTTCAAACTCTCATTCAATTGAGATATTAAACGATTACGTATTGGAAGAGATCTTCAGTTATCTGCCGATTGTGGACAGAATCAGATGTGAATCGGTTTCCAAACGATTCCAAAGATTGGTTTTCAACAGACAAAAGGTGTTAAGAATTGGTTCCTGTGATGAGTCCATAGACTCTTTAGATGAGACACATTTGCGAGACTCGGATTTCTCTTTGAATGTCCGCTGTTTGGGAACAATACTCAAGAAATTTGAATTCCTAGACACCATTGAAATCCATTGCGATTTTGGGAAACGATCCAAGTTTTGGACACAATTACAGATAATTGCAATCATTTGACTTCAATCCGGTTTGACTTCGATGACGTCGAATCAGAGACACTGAAGAAGTTCTCCCAAAAGTTTGGACAACAATTAAGAAGTATTAAAATCCTTTACAATGAGATCCCCGAAGAATTGCTTCAAAAATCACCGAATCTGTTGTCTGTCATTAGTCTGACGCCTAAAGAACTAAAATATGAGTTTTTGTCTCAAAAGTTGGAGAAATTGTTTTTGAAAATAAACGAATCCGAAAACGAGTTACGACTGTCTCTCAAAAGATTCCAGAATTTGAAACATTTAGAGCTTTTGGTATATCAGAGACTGACCGATGATTGTGTCGAAGATATGTCTCATCTGAAGAATCTGAAGGTCTTTAAGATCAAAGAGGAATTCAGAAAAATGGATTATAGTTCAGATATTTGGGAGAAAACCATTGAATAGATTTCCACTAATTGTCATCTTTTGGAAGAGGTTTCAATGGAAAGCAATGCTCTAAATAGTTGTGATTCAAACCAATATATTCCAAGTTTTGCTCAGATTTCAGGTCTAAAAAAGTTGAGACTTAATGTAAGACAAGAAGTGTCGGACATAACGCCTCTCAAGAACTGCAAACAATTGGTTTCATTGGAATTACATTTCATTAATCACAACATCTTTAATGGAATTCATTTAATTGTTTCCCAATTGCGTGAATTGTATTTTTCAAGTGGAGCGCCGGTCACTGACTTTGAGTTGATGTGGATCTCAAGCCTCAAATGTTTGACTCATTTGGATATCAAAAATTGGGAATACCATCTCCAGTCTGAGATCAGCACAACTGGTGTTCAATACCTCATCAATGGCTGCAAAAGACTCAAATTCTTGCGAATTCGCTCCAATGACGTCACTCACCACCAATTGATCAAATTTGAGGAATTGATGGAACAGCACAACAACATTGAGATCATTATGTCTTATACTGATCCTGACATAAGGCATATGCTTTGAATATAATATTTCTAAACGTTTTAAATAAATTGGATTAAAACTAATCTTATAAACAAATTATTTATAATTTTGATATTTTCATCAATGAGTGACAGTTATGTCATCTTTGCTCAGAAGTGTGTAATTGAGAAAACTAGCATGTTCACATATTTATTTTCAAAATCCATTGATAGAAACAAATCAAGAAAAATGAAAGTTATATCACATTTGGTTTAAAATTCAATTAAGACTTTAATTCGTTTAAAAATATAAATCAGAAATGCGGTCATTATTTGTATGGCGGCGCCGAAGGCTCTGCAGACGGTGTGTATGGAGGGGGCGCTCCTTGCATGAGGTTAGGAGGTCCAGCTATGTAGACAACTTGTCCCTGGCCATGCGGGTGCTGCATATCCATGGGAACGGCTGTGGCCACTATCACCTGAGGACCGGAATGCATGTGACGAGCATTTTGATCGTTAATACTCTTGCAAATGACAAACAAGGCGTGGATAAGGCCCGGAAACCAACCGATTACTGTCAGTAATATGTTGAGTAAGAACTCGAGAGTACAGCCCCTGTCGAGGAGGACCGCCACCGGAGGACAGATGAAAGCGAAACACAATTTAATACAAATACACATAATTTTAGTTCAGTTTAAGTGACAATGAATTCAGTTTTTATTCATTTTTTTGTTTTATTTAAAAAAAACCTTTAATTATGTGAAAATCGATGAATAATTTCTCTTAAATTATTGATTAAATGATTTAAAATCGTTTTGTTTTCGTTGAAAACAGAATTTGTTTTCATTTATAAGAATATTCCTTAAAATTAGATCCTTGGAGAACAGATGTCACCAGCAATGGCTTAGCATTGAATTCTGATAGTTGAGAATTCTGTCAAATTATCAAAATAACTATATTCTAGTTTGATTACTGACAGAATAATTATCAATTACATTAAAATATTTAATTTGACCAGGATGCTATCAAAAAGTAATTAGTGCAAGATTAATTTAATGTCATTCATTATATTTAAGAATTGAAGAGTTGTCATGGTGCTTTTTATCAGCAAGATAAGTCTAATAAACTTTCATTTTGTAAAGGATTAACTCATTTTAATATTATTTTGAAGGGTATCATGGTAAATCAACCATAAATTATTTGGGGTGAATGTGATTCTTGGAATAAAGAATTTCATTTATATTTGATCAAGCCAATTCGCATAACATTGAGTTCAAACCAAGTTTGCGTGATTTTCATCTATGAAACTATTAATAAAAGTTAATCTTTTCTGAACTCTTTGAATATTCGAGAATTAAATAAAAGTGGTTTTGTTTTTCTCGGATTATATGACAACCGGATTATAGTATAAACTTAACTCGATTAACAATTTCGTTACCAAAATCTTATCGACTCATTCATGGCTTTGTGTGAACGACCTCTGAGAGAGAGCCTGTGTTGAGATGGGGTGAAGGACCCCATCGGCGGTGAATTCTCTTCTCTCAGATTTCCGTCTATTGATCGACACTTGCATTCAGTTTATTCACACATTTCTTATGAATTCCTCTTTTAGTGTAATCTCTGTCATAACGATAAGCTATTGGACACTATTTTCATATAAATGAAATTCAATTATTAAAAGATATTATTGCTTAGTCTTGAAAACAATATATTACCAGGCTCCTCCGCAGGGTTCGTCTAGACAGGAAAGTCTTATAAATAATAAGTTATAATTCAATTGAACTTGCTAAGTTCCAAATGCTATTTTGAAGAAGGCAGACATGAAAATTGTTTTTGACTCGACGGTCGGTTTTTTAAAAATATTTTTAGTTGTTCTTGCTTAAAAATTACTACCGTGACGAGAACAATGGTAACTTGGTTTGAAAGGCAATTTAGTACCTTGTACAATTGTATAGTGTAAAACGGAAAACGTTTGGTCTTTGAAAGTTATGACAATAAAATGAAAACTGTAAAATGAACAAGGTCCTTATTGCGATTTCATTGAGTCATTCCGTTATATAATTTGCTAAAAAGAGTTTAACCTAAGATTACATAATGCAATTAAAATTGTAATTATTTGAGCTTGCAAGGTTTACGCCCAGATTAATGAGTGTTATGTTAGTGATTATGCTCTTGGATAATTCAGATTCCACGCAATACCATGTATTACGAAATTAGTAACCATTGGATAAAGTGATCGATAAGTTTGAAACGAAATTAAAGGTTTGATAAACTTATCGAGCAATTCATTAACTTCTAGAAACTCTTCATATGAAAAGGTGAAACACGAGTTCATTAAAGTCATATTTCGTGTGAATAACACTCTTTTGGCCTTTCGTTGAGAATTAATGTATTATTAATAAGTCTTCATTTTGTTCACAATTCTTATCAAATAATTCTCTCTCTCCCCCTCTCTCCCCTCTCTACCTCTCTCTCCTTCCTCTCTCTCTCCTTCCTCTCTCTCTCTCTCCTTCCTCTCTCTCTACAATTTTGATGAAGAAAGCCTGAAATATTTGCTCTGCCTCTAATGCGAGGAGATAGACCTTGGTAATATCTGCTTAAAATTCTAAACACAACACTGTTATCATTAGATCTGAAAAACGATATTTTATTTTTTCCTCGAATTTATTTGAATGCATTTAAATGGTGAGTAAGCAAGGTGGTCATTGCTATCGGGTAAGTTCCTTAATCTACTGAAATTAACTGGATTAAAATACAGTTGAATTCACTCATTTAAATAGATTATTAATATTTTTATGAATCGACAAAAACTAAATATCAAATGAATATATGGGTCTCTCATCTTAAGTGTGAAGAGCTTACAATCTCCGAGTTTTAGTTGTTTTCACTTTTGCCGCGATTATTGTTGAGAACTCCCTTTTGACTAAACCTCTGTTGGCTAACCCTCTGTAATAAATTGAATGTTTCCCACAACTGTTCTGCAGTCAAATGCTATTTATTATTATTTTCCAACGCATTTGGAAGTTCAATGTAAATACAAAGGAAAAAACAAAGTGCAAGGTTAATATTTGAATTAGAATTGCAATTTAAGTCAATTAGTATATTCCTTATTAGTATTACTTATTCTAATTCTAATTTGAAATCCTGAAACTTATTGTCAAAAGTTTTGACTCAAAACATTTGCTAACATTGTTGAAAGTGTTGAAAGTAAAGTATCCTGGATTAGTTAATCTCAGATAATTGATTGCATACATTTGAAAATATGAGGACTCCTTTGACGAAATAGAAACAAAACAAAAGAAATAGAATTTGAGTTTAATCTAGGTACAATCTAATCCAATCAATACAACTCTACTAATATTTAACAATTAATTGAGGGGAGGATTAAAGATCAAAGAGAGTCAAAGAGAGTCAAAGAGAGTCTGTTTTCCAAATATACTAAAATTGCTCAAAAGCTGTCAAAATGAAGTTTACATATTTTGTTTTAGGAATGAGAATGAAGAGACTGAAAATGTCAAAACACGATACTATGCTAATGCACCATGCTAATGGACCATGCTACATTAGTGCTACTTTAGTTGACTCATTGTTTTATTGGATGAAAAATTGAATCAATGGATAGAGAGTGAAGTGATTTGTCTGTCATTGAGTCGAATGAAGCGCCAAATCTATGAATGAAAAACATGTGAATCACTTCAAAGTGTAAACAAATAATTGTTTTCAGAGAATTGCTTCCGAATGACAGACAAATGACAGACACATATGGACTCAGATTACAGACTAATTCGAGAGAAGTTTTACGGCGGTCACAATGGATCGACTGTCGTGGAAGTGGTGGCCATCACTTCTGTCAACCAATTGTCAAACTTTTTATTGGTGGCCGTCTTTTCCCTTTTCCCGGTCTTGACTCACAACAAGTCTGTCATTAATTGCTTTTAAAAGGTATCCAAATTAATGGATAATTAATTTTTCATTAATTTAGTAAAAAATGGTTGCGATATATTGTAGAGTACTTGTTGATAATGACCCCGTTCGTTTCTTGTGTCACTTTCCTCTCCAATTATGTATTTCTCGTTTGTTTTTCAATCGTTTTGACCACTTTTGTCGTAATTGTGTTCTGTTTTATCCGAAGACAAAACAAACCGATTGTTTTAAAAGAGTTTCTCGATTCGGAAATCCCTTACGAGGGAAGGATCCCATTCCTCACCAATTTGTTCTCAACTCTATTATTATGTGTTTGTATTGCGATTCTTGGCGTCGATTTTCGGATCTTCAGCCGTCGTTTTGCCAAAACAGAGATTTACGGCTGGAGTCTTATGGATGTCGGCGTCGGTTCCTTCGTAGCCATCAATGGAGGCTTTTCTCCAGAATCACGTTTGGGAACAAATTCGAGATATAAACCAATGTTTCTCTTCAAGAAGACAGTGATCTCAACGATTCCACTTCTTGTGTTAGGACTCCAACGAATGATTGCTATTAAAAGTCTTGACTATTATGAACACATCACTGAATATGGAGAGCATTGGAACTTCTTTTTCACCCTCGCCTTCACCAAAGTAGGAAATAATCTTAAATTTGAAGTTTTAAAAATTGATTTATTTAATGACAGCTCTTTTCGACCACATTTTGCTGTTTGTTCTCAAACAAAGTTAATATTGGTTTTTGTGGAATCGCTTTATTGGTCTTCCATCAGATCGGACTCTCTTCAGGTTGGAGTCAATTCATTCAAAACGAGGACAGAAGTGGTTTATTGTCGGCCAATAAGGAGGGAATCATTTCTCTGTTGGGATACATATCTTTATATTTGGTTTTTGTTGAGATCGGGAAATACGTAATCAAAAAAAGGTTTCATTTGATTTGAGTTAAGAAAAAATGATTTATCCGTTTGTTATATACAGGACTCGAATGAGAGAATGGTTTTGGCTCTCATTTGTCTTGTTTTCGATGTCTTTAATCTTTGGTTTATTAATGATTTTGAGTGATATTTATATCGAAAACGTTTCGCGAAGAGAAGTGAACCTATCGTTCGTCTGTTGGATGATTGCACTCAACTCTCTCTTCATTGGACTCGAGTTTCTCATTCAGACAATCGTTCACTTCTTGGAGTTTTCAAATATATTCATTTCGGGTGATTCTCACCGCAGTATTATTTTCTCGTCGATCGGATACAACGGAATGTTAGTCTTCTTAGCCTCAAACCTATTGACAGGTTGTGTCAACTTTACTATCGATACGGTGCGGGCCTCAGACCTGTTGTCTATAACAGTATTAATCGGTTACAGTATTGTCCTCTCTTTGGTTTCAGTCTTATGTCATAAATACAAAATTCAAATCAAAATCCCATTTAAACTGAAATCTGATTAAATATATTCTCAGTTTATTTCCAAACAATACAACAAATAATTATTTAAACGGATTAAAAACTATTAGGTTTTCATATTTAGTATTTAAAAAGTCATAAAATTTAATAAAATTGTTCTTAAATTACATTCAAATAGTATATAAAGAAATAGTTGTAATGATTTACACTTTACTTGTGGTCAATAAAAATTGATTGGAGTTATCACACATTTATCAGATTATTCAACAATAGATTACAATATTAGGGCTGACCAATGACCATGCTCACTCATCTTCAATTAAGATATAAGAATCAAAATGAGAGACAACTAAAATGATAACCCCGTTGGCCTTTGGCTAAATTACCCCGAATTCGATTTAAGAGAATTTGTTTGTTTTAATCGCGGAAAATAAGTTTGGAATAACTGAAAGTAGAATTTTGTCCGTTTTGTGACCAACAGATAGTCTGACTAATATTTGAGTCATTGATAGTCTATCAAAATATTTAGAGTTTATCCAAAACTTAGTGCTTATAAGAATTGATGACTTAATTGAGATCAATGAAAATCTTCAAATGACGCATTGGAAACACTGGAATGTAATCGTTTTGAACTTCAGCTTCGATTGAGCCGATCGGAGGCGGGTCTGTGTATAGAGTGGTCGGCGTTGGGTAAAAGGCAGGCGTCGTTTGCCAGCAATAGACTCGAAATATTGCGATTAGAAAAGCAACTAAACTACCGATGAGCACAATTCCTATTATTGAAAAGATGAAAATATCGCTATTCTCTGAGGGATAGCCTACGAAATAAACAACAATTTAGAAAATCACTTAAAAGGAAAGGAATAGTTTAACCGAATGCTCTCTCGATAACTCGTTAAAAGAAACGAACAGGTTTGTGATCATCATCTAGCTTATTTTATTAAAATCTAAAATTTTGCACCGAAAACAGTGTTTTAAGAGAATACCAAAACGCTATCTCTAATCACATCAATCAATAAAGTAATCAATAATTTTGGAAATCAATGTAATAGAAACTATTCTTGCAAAAATCAAACATCCACTCAAGTTATATAATAAGTAAGTTCTTCAATATTGAAAAAATAATAGAAAAAAAAAGAAAAAATAGGAAATCCAATAAATCTTTAATACAAATTCTTTTGAAATAGAAATATTATCAAGATAAAATTTTTTAACATTAAATATATTGAAAATTTCTTGATAACTGAACAATTTCTAAATTTTCGAGCAACTGATTCCAAAAAAATAATTAAAATTTCTTTTTTCTATTTATTTGAATATTTGAAGGGAAAAGAAGAGCGCAAACGGTATAAGAGTTTTGAAGAGAATATTCTGTATATTCTGTGATATTTTTCATACCGTTGTAAACGAAGAACAAGAATAGAATTAAGGCTGAAATGGCGGTTATTATAAGTAATACTATTTCTTGCATTTTATAAATTATTTCACAAAATGTCGAAAATATTTTGATTTAAGTCATTTTCAGAGTATTTTATTTTGAAAATTTGTTAAATACTTGAATTGATCGAAAAGTTTGGTTGATTTGAAAATCCATGGATTGGTGTCTGTCTGTCATCTCCTGTCAAACACTTTTCCTGCACTACAGCACAGAATCAAAAGCAAAGCTCTTCCAAAGAGCCGACGAGTGCTGACATCTGACACTTGTTTTCCAATTTGTCGCAAATTTTCTGATTACTCATTGCTTTTCATTTGTTTGAAATTATTTGTCATTTATTTTCAATTAAACTCTTAATTATATCTTAACCTAATCTGTAAAGCGATGTCCGGTTCCCGATATGACAGAGCCATTACTGTCTTCTCACCCGATGGCCATCTGTTTCAAGTAGAGTACGCTCAGGAGGCCGTCAAAAAAGGATCCACTGCTGTATGAACTCATATTTCATTGCATTTGATTTAATTCAATGACAATTAGGTCGGAGTTCGCGGCAAAGATGTCGTTGTTTTGGCCGTCGAAAAGAAATCAGTGGCCAAACTGCAAGAGGAGAGGACTGTTCGCAAGATATGTCTTCTCGACGATCACGTTGTGATGGCCTTCGCCGGTATGTCTTCTTATTTCAAATCTTATTCACCATTTTTGGGGATTAACTCAATTGTGACGATTGAATGACAGGTCTGACAGCCGACGCCCGAATCCTTATCGATAGGGCCCGAGTCGAGTGTCAGAGCCATAAACTGACGGTTGAAGATCCGGTGAGTCTGGAGTACATCACCCGATTCATAGCACAACTCAAACAGAAATACACGCAATCAAACGGCAGACGACCCTTCGGTATATCAGCGCTGATCGCCGGCTTCGATGAGGACGGGACGCCCCGACTCTTTCAGACCGACCCCTCAGGTATTCCCCAAAATTATGTTAAATAAAAATGTATTTAAAGCGTGAATTCATTTGAAAGGTGTTTATCACGAATGGAAGGCAAACGCCACCGGAAGGAGTGCTAAAACTGTCAGAGAGTTCTTAGAGAAGAATTATTCGCCAGAAATCTCGGACTCAAAGGACGCGACCATCAAATTGGCGATAAAGGCGTTGTTGGAAGTGGTTCAGGGAAAGAACCTCGAAGTCGCCAAAATGGAGAACAACTCAAAAATGGTTTTATTGTCCGCCGAAGAGATCGACAAATATGTGACTATCATTGAGAAGGAAAAGGAAGAAGAGATGGAAAAGAAAAAACAAAAGAAATGATTGAAACCTCGTTTCGATTGATTTTTTGTACGAATGAAGACAATGAATGACTTTATTTAATGTTTTTATTAAAAGTAAAAATTAACCAAAAATTTTAGTTTTCATTCGAAAGCAATTAATTAGAGTTTAATCAAAAAGTCTTAAAACAAAGACTAAAAAGTATTTTAAAAACGTTTTATTATTTTGAATGAAACGACTTTTGAATTGATTTCTTTGAAAGATTCGACATTTGTTTGAAACTATTTGAATACAATTAGGGATCAATTTGTTAGGTAATAGACGTGACGTGACATTAGACATGAAGAGCTAATCTGAAGATATCGTGTTCCACATAAAACGTATCGTTGGCCGGCTTTAAAACAAACACCTGATTGAAAGTGTGGGGCGGGTCGTCGTCTGTCTTCAGCTGACCCAATACTGAGACCAGAACCCCGCCGTCGAACGTCGGCTGTGCGTCGATTACCGTAATTATGTGTTGAATCCTCTGAAATGTCAAACTTTGAATCTTTTCCATAATCTTAACCCTTCCCATCATTTGTTGGCCTTCGAAAGACATCAATGACTTCGTTTCCTACAAATCAATAATCAGTTTCAACAAAATAAAGTTCAAACCCGATATCAAATCTAAACGACAGTTGACACTCCATTGCACAGAATGAACGCACCGAATAAAAGTTGGCCACATTTGGCCGTTGGGCCGAGTCGTCCATCAGAGCATAGTATTGTTGGACAAACGTCTTCCCGATTTGCTCGTAGTTTGGATTCATTTGTATAGTCTATTGATATCACAAATTAGTTTCGATTACAGTGGCTCGCAAAGCGGCAGCTTTAATTCGTCTGCTTCATTAAGCAAAGCTACCAAAAATTCATCGCTATATAATATTAGCGCTGGGCAAGTAAATGGCACAACGCCATACAATGTTTTATTTCTTATTGATGCTAATACTGCAGTAGGTACATATAAATTTAGCGATGTAGCTAACAAAGCAAAAAATCTATCTTTTTCTTTTAGTACTATAACGTGGGGGTTTGCAGCTGCATCATCTAATTCAGACGATTTTACATTGATAATTACAAAAAATGATGGAAGCGTCGTAGAGGGTAGCTTTAGTGGCACACTAAACGCGTCCGGTCAAAAAGTTAGTGTTACAAATGGCAAATTAGCTGCTAAGTTTTAACTATTTAAACTATAATTTATGAAAATTACATCTTTTATTTCGTTTATGTTATTGGTAATAGCTTCTATTAACTCGGTTTCCTGTTCTAAAAGCGCAAGCAGTTCTGCTACACCATCAGGTACTAAAACAACATGGAATGATGGTACAAACCAAACTGCAGATTCTACTATTGCCATTTTATATACCTCAAGCGGTGCAAGAGTAATGGATATTTTTGTTTTTAAAGGTGAAAT
>JAQGBD010000646.1:0-26115 GCA_034698165.1 Punctoribates punctum | reverse complement strand
GAGAGAGAGAGAGAGAGAGAGAGAGAGAGAGAGAGAGAGAGAGAGGGAGAGAGGGAGAGAGAGAGAGAGATCCGGAAATATATTAAATATTTGAAAAATGAGTTTAATTTTTACGAATTTTTCTTTGCTTCGCATAAAACTCTATTTGAATACATTTGAAGTTTTATTCAAGTTTTTGAAATCTATTTCTAAATCATTAAATTTTGATAATTGACAGAAACTGGACATCGATTAAAAATTATTTTTCAATAAACACTTCATTTATTAGAAATGCCTTCTCTTTAGAAATTCAAACCATATTTCAAGAAATTAATAAACACTTCAATCAAAAACTTATTTGAATATTCGTCGGAAGAATTTGTGATCAATTCATCAAAACTATTTCTGACATTTTTCAGTCATAAATTCAAAGATGAGTTTTTAACACCAATTGACTGCTCATAACTCAGGAATTATGTGAAAATTCAAATTGAATTTCATGAAAAATATGGTAATTATGCGAAAATTTATTTTCAATTAAATGTAAATTTGAATTAAAAACTAAATTAAATCGATTTTCAAATAAATCTTATCATAAATTTGAAGAAAAAGGTGGAAAACACCGAAAATCATGGAAAATATTGATTGAAAACTCCGAGATTTTCAATTAAAATTTGTTTAATAGGTTATTCACGTGAGAAGATTTACCGAAACAATTCACACGAATGGTATCCGAGCAGAAAATAAAAACATAATTTCAATCGATAAGCAAATAATAACATTATTTTTCACATAAATTAATATTCAATTAATTTATTCATTGATTGAGAATAAACTTCAATCAGGATTTCCTTCAGGATTTCATGACTATCTCGTAGAGAGATATGAAAGGCATTTCCCCAATAAAGACCTTGGGCTTTCATTCTTGTTTTTTGATGTTTCCGGTCGTCCTCTCCTTCTGCTAATTTCAAACAACAAACTTTTCCTCCCTTTCCTTAATTTATGAAAAAGTCATCGATTTTTGTCTTTGTTTATTGAAATCCGCGAATCTTCACAATTATCTTAACATCAAATGAGAGTTAAGCCAAACATAACTCTTATACTAAAACTCTTAAGACTTTGCAATAATTAAAATTAATTCTTAAGAAAAGAGTAGCAAAAAAGTCACTGACTTTTATCTGAACATTGGATGAGTGAAAAAAATTCTTAAGAATATGTTTAATACATATCCTTCCAAATGATTGCTAATTAGCGCTAAATCACGATTGATATGAAAAATGAAAGTCTCAAAGAGCCTGGCTAATCAATTTATTCGGACCATGTTAACTCTGGTTGGAAGGGATGGAGGGAATGGAAGGCCAATCTAATTATTTATGCAGTCATTAATTAATTAATAATCAGTTGTTTTTATGTTTAATATAATCTGAAAAAATCTATTATTGAATAAATAAATAAATTATTCGCGAAATTCTTTTCCCAGAAAAATATTCTGTTCAATGACTTTGAGGGTAAACCGGGTAAAACACTTTTATTCGGTGAAAGCCCTTCGAACCAAAATCTTTGATCATTTATTTCGACCAAATATTTATGTTTTATATAATAATATCCAAAGATTTTGTGAAAATTTGATGAAATTTTATACACAAATATACTAAAAGCCAATCAGAGATCCATCAACTTCTTGCTGGCACTGGCACTGGGGGTATGGCATATATCAGTAGAGCAATAGACGTAATACCATTAATCATTTGCCCGAAATTATAGCCTTGTTTTTCATTATATCTTGTGTTATGAAATTTTCTGGTTTTCACAGATCATTTATTTTCATCGATACGTTTTCTCTTACACTTCTATACTGTTATTAAAATTATTATAGTTTTGAATCAAAATAATTGATTGAATGAGTGTTAAGTCACTTAAAAATTCTCTCCAATCGATAAACCTATCAAACAATAGTCACATCCTTTCCTCTTATACCCAGATATCAATCTATTTAATAGTTTAATACAATAATCAGTCGAATAATGACATAATCAGACAAATCGCTTGTTTTTCATAATTTGATTTCAAGACTTGCTTTTGGCCACAATTGGTCTCATTCTTCGAAATTGAAGTTCAAAATCAAAAACTCATTTCATTTGTGATTAGTTTCCAATCAATGGTTTAAAAGTCAAACTAATAAGCAATTAATCAACAGATGATTGACAGCTCAGACATCAACCGAAAAGCGGAAGAAAAATCTTTTTAATAAAAAGTGAATTTCAATATCACATTCCTCTGTGAGCGCACCCAAAGACAAATTCAGGAAATTGTTCCTGTTTAAAATTCACTTATTTAACTTCACTCTAACTGAGTATTTAAATAAAAGTAATAAAACTTTTGCATATATAGTAAAACTTGAACTATGAAAGCACACAATTTCAATAGACTAAAATAGCAAGTACCAATAGCAAGTACTCTTTTGGGTTGCTCTTGCTGGTTCCAACAAAAATCAGATAAAGCAGAGCAGTGGCAGATATAAATATAATCTTGACAAACTGCTTAGCGAATGAAGATCAGGAACACCATAATTGGCATTATATCTATGTTTTATGAGAAATGAAGGGCAGAAGACATACCGTTATTAATCGATTTGATGGACTGGTGCTGTGCGTAATGATTGCCATTCATTGTGTTGTTATTATTCGTGTGATAACTGTTTGTGTTATTTGTTTGGCCGAACTGTTTGTAAAGATTGCCATTTGTTTTGGTCAATGGTATCAAATGCGAGGGCTTTATGTGAAGAAAGGATGGCGTGTATATCGACGGCGACGATGGCGATGATAACTGGTCCCTGTCGTCGCCACTCATGCCTTCGCGACCCATGGCTGCCAATTGTCTTCCCTTTGGTAAGAACATAATGAGGAAGACCAGAGTGGCGTTACCCGTCACGCCCAGCGCCAGAAACGCATCCCTATAGTGACTGGAACTGGTCAGTGAGCCCGCTATCCAAACACACCACAGAACTATTGACGTGATAATTGTTATGGCAATGAACATGGCTTCTCCGTGATTCTCCCGGTGACCTTTGGCCCGAAGTGACAGACACGACACCATTGCTTTAAACAAAAGTAACTTGCTCATTCAAAAGTTCTTCAGTAATGAAGTAAAATATGAAAGTATAAGAGGAAGTGTATAATAATGATCAAGTTAATTTTAACATTCTTTTGGCATTTGATGAGAATTGAGGCCAAAAATTAATTCTGATTTGTTTTGAATGCCTTCAAAATAATCACACTTTTCATCAGATTTATAGATAAAACGAAAAATTTTAATTCAATTTTGTAACCATTTTTCATAAATTTATTCAAATATCGTGACTATTGTTTTAGTTTTGCTGTCATTTAGTTTTATTTTTAACCTTTTATTGAAAGGAGTGGTTCCTCTCTATTATTAAGTCTTTCTCTTATATAACTGTTATATAAATCAGATCTCTATTGAAATCTTTAATAATCTGAGCACTTATTTAATGACTCAAATAATTCATTAGCGAATTGGTTGACAATAAAAATGAGTTTATCTGAAAATTTAATTAAAAATCTTTGATATTTCAATGCTTTATATGTCAAGAGTTGAAGGCTTTCCCATTATCTCCGAATTCATGTCTAATATTAAGTAATAAATGTTTTGAATATTCGCTAATTATTTCTATTATTGAATTGTTATCTCAAATGTTGTAAATGTTATTAAAGATTTCTAAATATATTTCTGATTTAATGGAAATGAGATGCGCAAGGTGCAATTATTCAAGAAATAGCCCTTGGTCATTCTGGATTCCATGATTAATGGCATACGAGTACTGTTTGTTTCCAAATATTATTTGTTTTGGAAGACAAGCAAAACAAATACAGAATTAATGTCATTATAGGAAAAGGCAGACAATAAGTCGAAATTCATGTCACAGCGAAAGAGTGCGTCAAAAGACATACCGATGAGAAATATGTCATAAACTAAGGACAGCAGAAGTGAACTAATATTGTGATCACATTTGTAGACAACAGCGCCGAAGGCGTCCACGTAATCGATAACTGTGCTCGAGCTCTGATGGAGGAGCCATTGACCGTCGATCGCAAACTGTGTCGCTATAATGAAGAACAAGAGCAGCGCCTGATAGGAGGCGGGCAGGTATATGCCTGAGTGCAGAGATAACAGGAATACTGTCTTAACGAGTAATGTGGCGAAGATTAGACTGTAACAGATGCCCAGTCCGGCCCGGATTATCGTACAAGAGATCCAACTGGGATTTGGCACAAATGCGATGCCCAGCGCTGACGACAAGAACAGACCCAATAAAAGCATTTGGCCTAAGAATAGGTGTCGTCGCGACGGACAGGTTCTGCACAGAATAAATAAAAAACAGTTCAAAGTTAGAAAATGGATTTTAAATGAAATTTCATAAAATACACAAAATATTCCCTAAAATTTGCAATTCTTATGAAATATGTTTTTGTTTTGCTTTCGGACATCTTTTTTGACATTAAATTTAATATTTAATCAAAAGAATCTCTTTTTATATGGATTTATGTCTTATTTCTCTATAGAAACCAATATTCAAAAATACTTCACTTATTCTGTGATTCTGTTCTCAATTGAATTATTAATAATTTCCGTTTTTGTCATTTATTTTCATTTTTCGTTTGATTTTCTTTTTTAGTTTCAGTCATTTCTCTGAATTTTATATTTTGATAAAATATTTTACTCTATTTTGAAGCCCTAGTTTAATGTGATCTAGGAAGTTATTGCTGACAAAACTCTAGTAAAATAACAACAATTTCATCAATAATTTACTCAAATGTTTTCTATCACTTCAACCGTTTCTTTGTTTGGTTTTTCACATCTTTTTCACTACAATTTATTAAACATTTATTATAAGAAAATTTGTTTTGTGTTTCAAATGTTTAGTGAACGAGAAGTTTAGTAACTCTTTTCATGGCTTCAAATAATAATTTAGTTTTATTTCTCTTTCATGTCTTCCACTAAAGACTGATTGCAGTTAAGATGGGATGAAATGAATGAATTAATCGCTATTTTTAAGCAATTTTTGATTACTTTCAAAGGCAGAGGGGATGTACTCTTTCGGACTGTTTTTGTGCAAAATTCTCAATAAAACAAAAGATGTTATGAAGAAAAAAGTTAACAAAAGGCTAAAGAATTTTAAATAATATTATTAGGGGTTAAAGATTCGAGAAAAGGTTATTTCACTCATACCTCAGAATGGATTTAATTTTTCTAAAGTGTATAAAAATCAAATTAATTACAATTAAATCTGAAAACAATGGGTCCGAGGCTTAAATGTTGAGACTAAATGAATGTGAAAGAGCTTATTTCAAGGCTGTCTTGTCTTGCTACTATTGCTACTATCGCTACTACAGCCAAGGAGGTGCTAATTCATTGCCAGTTATTGACTTCTTCGGTAAAAATTCCAAGGTTGTTTGATATTTTAAGTAATTCAGTGAGAAACTCAATAGTAATTGAGCTTAATCGATTTTTCAAGGTCAATAATGTATAAAGAACTTGTTAAGATTATAAATGCTGATCGATCTCATACCTGCACGCCTTATAGATTACAAATATTTCGAACAGGGCAATAACAATCATATTGAGACAGGACAATGCCATCACTGGTGCGACCCATTGTTCTTCTCTGAGCGTAAAACCGCTCAGAATATCTTTGGGAACGGAACTGATTTCGGTTAATATAACAACAGAATGATTATCGACGAGCGTATGATTTAATGGGGAGTGAGTTGTCATCTCTAAGCGGTTGTCGTTTGGCTCGAACCGAGGCTGAGCTCCTATCTCATAGCTGTCCTGTATTGTCGATGGCACGGGTGATAGTGTCGATGCACTGGCAGAGAGTCTGGTGGCTGTCGTTTGCACTGTTGTTCTGATTATTTGTCCCAATGATAGTGGAAGTGATATAATATTCAAATAGTGTTTGTTTTCCAAACGCATGACCACAACACCAGAGACGAGTGGACACAACACTGCACTCCAACAGCACTAGTAGTCTATCCCTTTACTCCAACAGCACTCAGTCTTCCAGTTGTTCCGTCGAAAGTGTTTTTTCTGATCAAATGTCAAAAAAAGAAGAGAAAAGAAAATAAGAAAACTTATTATAAGAGTCTTTGCATTGATTGTACTGAAAGTACAAAAAACTACTTCTCTTTCTTTGATTTGATTTGCAGAGAAAAAAAAGTCTGACATAAGTCTCACAAATGACATAAACAATCAAAAGTAATATTCATAAGGAAAGGGAGGTCTGAGTAATGGAAACTAAAAGCCAATGAATAGTAAAGACATTATGTTTTAACACATTATTATTTAATCGATAGTTTGCTTCTCTATTCAAATACCATTTGTTTTGTCTGTAATTTAGTTAACACTAACTGAGGGCAAGGAATGTATGAATTATGCAGTTTTTCGCTTATATTAGACATCACTCAGACATCTGACTGAACACAAGAAAGTGTGAAAAATACTTTCCATACTATTGTAATAAAAATTCAAATTTCAAAAGCAATTAAAACATACTTTTAATTTGGTTTCACAAAATTTTTTCCTTAGTTTTCAAGAAATGAATTTCAAATTTTCGGACGAAAATAACACTCGTTTTGAGAAACCAATGTTTTAATCACTGGATAACTATCTGTTGATTGGAAGTCATTTCACAATTAAGTTAAATACTTTTTTTAATCATAATTAGAAAAAAAATTTGACGAAAAACAACAAAATATGAAAAAAATATTAATTAATTTAATAAGACTTTTAAAGAGATAACACTTTTAGCGAAGAATTTCGATTAAATTCGTAATAAATAAGAAAATCTAATTAAAAGCACTTAATTGAGAGACTCAATAGACAGCCACCGATAGGCTATTCCTTTTCTAAAAGAGTATCCATCGGATCGAGAGTCTGTGCGCTCTTTCCAACTGCCAGATGAGTAATGAGAATATAAATAAACCTCTCATTGAGTTGAGAAAAATGTAACGAAAACTCTTTTGGATAACAGTCGTCGTCGGCGCAGGACTTTTACTCTTGAGGTCAGGTTTTTCTTCTCCTCTCGTACTTCACGTATGGCCGGCCTTTAAATGCATTTTTATATACAATACATTCGTAGTATATATATATATGTATTAAAAGTCATTACTTATGCTCTTATATAGCATTGAATAAAAAAGAAAAACCAAAATTGAAAAGTATTGCCGAAAGCGATGCTTATATAAAATTGTATATAAAGAGAGAGAAATCGCTAACTCTTATGAGAAGGTCTCAGATAAGGCAGAAAATAATAACCAATTTATATAATATTTAAAATACTGGCAAATCATTGGGTATTTTAAGTGTAACCAAACATATTAGTCCTAAACATACTTATAGTTAACAAATAAAAATATAAATTTGTTTAATATTTCTGTAGAAATGCAGTCAACGATGGAATTTTGCATGTTGAAATTGCGTGTAATTTATCAAATTGTAGTTAAAATCACTTTCCCAGTGATTTTTAGCAAGATTATTAGAAAATTCCCGTTTTAAATACGTCCCAACACTGTTAGACACTGAGCTTCAGGTATGGCTTTTATGGGTGTTGTCCTCAAAGAAGATTATTAAAGAATTCTTTGGTTTTTAGAAAAAACAGTTTTCAAGAATTCATAATAAAATTCAGTTAAAAATTTCTCTTTATTTTTGTTAAAATACATTAAACAATAAATATTTGAACACAAAGAGGTGTCGTTTCTCTCATCGCATAGTTTTCAAGGCTTTTGTTTTGTGAAAACAACAAAAGTATAATTCATTAAAAACTTTTCCTTTTATTTGTTTTATTTTCACTTTTCTTACGAAATATTTCTTCAGTTTTCACCAAAAATATTAATTATTTTTTGCTTTCACTTCATATCTATTGCTTCAGTCGAGTGATTGTCTTAATATTTGAATTTCCTTTTCTTTGACTTTTGAATAATTATTCTTATCTTCCGAACTATTGTTTGAAAAATCAGATGATTTTTCATCAAAATATCACTGAGAAGGAGGTGAATGTCCCATATTTTAAAGCAAATTAATCAATTTTGCAGGATAACACAGGGGTCAAACATCTATTGGCAAGGAGAATAAACCAATAAAGTGGTATTCTTATCAGACGAAATGCATTTTCCCTTGAGAATGCAAACATCTTGGTCATCTCCAGAAGGGAAAAATGCAAATAAACCCAGAGTTAGAGCTTATGAAGGCTTGAAATTAATTTCATTTCACTCTTCACTTAATTTAACTCCAAAAGTGATTTTCAACTCCGTATATGAGGACTGATATACAAAGTATTTGGAAGTATTTGCACAGAATTAGCATAAATTCACAATTAATACGTAATCAGTATTTTAAATAAATTTGAATATTCAGTGAAAGCTATGAATTAAGAAAATTAATAATTACTCTCAAAATGATTGTAATTATCTTAAGATTCAAATACAAAACTTTGATTCGAAGGAATAAATTAATAATTTATAAACTCATCTATGAATTCAAAGAATAATTCATTAGAAATAAAGTGAAAACACATCAAAATGTTGATGTAATTCATGAAGAATTCGTCAACAAATCCTTCACCAAAATTCAATACCATATTCATTATTAACCTTATCTTTCAGTTGTATTTGAAAACTAATAAAATATTTGCAAAATTCTCTAAAATTAGTTTTGGTTTGTGTTTAGGGTTAAGCCTAACCCTAACCCAAGCGCTCAGAATAATGACGAGAAGTGCGCTTTAATTGAAATTTCATTTGATTCGTGTGAAAGAATAAATAGATTTTTTTCAAACCAGAGAAAGAGTGGACTCTTTGAAGTGGTTGTGCCAAAGAGTGGTTCCACTCTGTCTATAACACAATAGGCTTTTGAAGTCTTTCGCAACTCTTTCTTCGTTGATATTCAAACATCTAATAAAACAGTGTTTTTCATATCAGAGCCTTTCCTCGAGTCTGTAGAGGAAAGAGTTGCTAAACATGAGTACTGACAGCACTCGAGAATAATCAGAATTTAATTACACAACGATTTGAAAGTTGTTTGGAATTAAAAGCCGTTTCAATAATTAAGAGTCTGTTTGAGAGGAAAACAATTCATTTCTCTCCTCTGATAAACTTATTCTGTGTAATGATTTTCTGATGAACTCAAAGTAGGAGCTAATGGATGTCCTCTCATATACACTACTAAATGAAATCCAATAGTATTGTGATTAAGACTTTTTTACGGTAAAACAAAAGTTGTTTCAAACCTTTCGACCAGACTCTGGGTATATCTCTAATTGAAAATCAATTCCTCAAAAACTTGAATAAAAATAATAGAAATTTGAATAATCAGGAAATTCGAGACAATATTTTCTTTCAAAAAATTTCTCCAAATTTGAATAAAATATTATTCAAAAGAAAAAATTTATTCATTAAAAGCTTTTGACTGCAAATTAATTCAGCGAATAATAAATTACATAATTTTTATCTGTTCTCTGGATTAGAGATTGAATGAGAAATTGAGTCCCATTTGGGATCAAAAAAAATTATTTATTCACCAGAGAGTGAATCCTATTTTGGGAGATAAATGAAAAGCTTAAGAATAGATGTAATGAAATCATATAATATGTAAAGAATACAGAAATTTGTAAACATTTTTCATTAATTTTAATTTAGATTTCTATTCACCGCTAATATTAAATCTGTTTTTCGCTTCACTTTTGATATTAAAATTTATCTCAAGAAATATGAGGCGAACTCTCAGTGCTGTCCTCCGCTTATTACACAGAATATAACCTCGAATATGAAATTTCATTATCTTTTCTCATTTAAAACCTAATGAAACATTTAATACAGCACTAGTTGGCGGTTCCCTTAATAAATGTATTATTTATTAGACATTTTGTTTAGAGAATTATTTGGTTTCAAACTATTTTTAGATTCAAAATCAAAAGACTTTTGATATTTCTAAAGAATTTAGAGATAATTATTAACCGAAACAATAATTCAATGATTTTTATCAAAAATAATCTTGATTTCAATGATAAAAACCCACTGAAAAAATAGGTTTAAAAGATAAAGACTTCGCCAACACTTTATTCATATAAATGTTATAAAGTTTTATAACCGGAACATAATTAAGACTTTAATACATTTAATAAATCAAATGATTAAAATTCATGGGATTTTCGGTATTCAGTTGGCGTTAGATATCATGGGATATAAAAATAGTAAAAATGATTGAATCGGACGGAAAGGCCAGACATTCGCTCATCAGAGGAAGGTCTGCATTTTTATGTGGGGGCCGTAAAGATAAGAGACAATAACCGATTAGCGGATTATTGTTTGTTACCATTGATTGCATTAAACATAAGTTTGAAACACATTATATGAGTTAAGGAAATACTTTTCGGAACTGAGAAAACTGGAAAACCAAATGAGGAAAATAGAATCAATTACTATATGTATGGTATATGAAGAGGAATGGGAGGAATACCTCTCTATTGACGTCTAATATGTTGTCTAATATATTGAAGATATAAATAATACATAAGTTTTGGTCGAAGTTTCAACTGTCAGACACTGTTTGATGCACTTCACTGAGTGAATGATCTCTGAGTGCGAGCACTAAATGATGACCACAAACACCAGAAGAGGAGGAACACCACTGTTAAGGGATGGGGTCGTAAAAGCGATAATCTCTAATCCCTTGAAATATCATTAAAAGCCTTTCCTTGCAATGAAATTATGATAATATGGTTAAGGCTTTGGTTCGAGTAATGGTATAAAACTGTTTGTTATCTGTTCTCTGATGGGATGAGCGCTAAATCATAACAAGAATTAGAGGGTCTGTCAGGAGACTGACTGGACAGTCATGTAATCGCTTCAACACAAGACTTATGTGATATTATATCTACAAAAGTGTATTACAATAGAAAAGGACAGTCTGTCTCTCATCGCAAGTAATTCGGTAACAATTCTGATCCGATATTATTTTTGTTCAATACTTTCACAGTTATAGATATAATCCGGATATAAATGAGTATAAAAACACTTATTTTCGATCATTTCTTTGGAGACCTTTAAGAGAGGATTAGCTATAATTTGATTCAATATTTTTGTTGCACTTATTTTTCATTGCAATCCATTGCCAGAAAAGTGGATGATTTTGTTGATAAAAAATATCGAGCAATAAATCCTTTGATTTTTTTGCTTCTAATTAGAAGTAAAATCAACAAAATTTGATATAGTTTTCGCATTTTCTGTCAAATTTCGCTCAGAATATGTTAGAGGAGGGCTTTGATTGACGCAAATTCATTATATGTCTATAATTTTATGCCATTAAGTTTGATGTCGTGTTCATAAAAATCAGTTTTCAATACAATTAAATGCAGTCATTAATTGACAGATTGGATAAACGCCTAAAAATATGCGGAATTTTGTTTGTTTTTCCTTAAATTTCAAATTCTCTATTCGACGGAAAAGAACTAATATATTGAACACTATTTCAGGTCATCTCAACGTAAACCAATCGTATAACTTGAAAAAAGGTAAGTGTCTTAAAAATTTTTTCAACCGAGAGAGAGAGAGAGAGAGAGAGAGAGAGAGAGAGAGAGAGAGAGAGATTTCATTATAATTTGGCTGAAAAATACGATTAGGTTTAATAACATCTAATAAATAACAAGAAAATTAAGTTTATTTTTCATTCACAGCTCTAATGAAAGTTTTTCTAATCATTTCTTTACAAACGTTAAGTAAGTGCAAGAAAATCAAGAAATGCCTTAATTATAGTGAAGACCTTTTTCTCAATGGTCAAGGATTTCGTGTTTAAATTGATTAAAAAATTTGATTTTCTTCTTTGTTTTATACCATTGCCTTATCAAGAGTTGGATTGAGAGAAAGGGTTTGCATTTAAGAGTCGACTCTAAGGATTGGGTGATTTCATAATTAATTTCTTTAATAACACTTTTCTCTTCTGTTTTATTCTTTGTCCACAAAACTGACTGACCTTCACATTCACAAAGAGTTTTTGTTTTGGATAAAAATCTTTTTTAAGAAATCCTTTATTCAAATAAATAGTTAAGTAATCGACGGAATAATAAAAACAATTATAAAATTGTATATAATTTTCAGTCGATTTGTTTGAAACTTTTTTCTCGAGAATTATGATTAATTACTGTCGGCATTGAAAATGACATTAAGTTCTCTTCTATCAAAGTATTGGGGATATTATTCTGAGCCGACGAAGAATTAAGAGGGATAGTAAGAGGGATCAATTTGGCTATCATTTCGTGAAAAGTCGTGCCAATGAGTCTATGATTTGAAAAACTAATATTTGAGATATTAATTCATATTTTATTTTTGTTTTGATTTCAGATTTTGTTTTTTGAATTTTGATTACTTATGTGTTGAAAGTGTTGAGAGAGAGAGAGAGAGAGAGAGAGAGAGAGAGAGAGAGAGAGAGAGAGACCTTTTCACCTTAACTATAAAACTGATATTTCATTTTTGCAAGATAAGACATTTTCATGAGTTCTGGCTTTGAAAACAAAATACCAAAACCTTATAATAAGTTAGATATTTATATAAAAGGGAAGTATAATAATATTTGCGAATAATTTTGATTTAAACAAAAATAATTAATCAAAAGTTATGATAATTTCTTCTATTTTTGTTTGAAATCCTAAAATATTATTCAAAGCGATAAAAATCTGTAACTTTTCACTCGTTTTTCATTTTGAATAAAAGAATACATTTTTCATCAAAAATTGAAAACAAGTTTGAAATCAGTTTCTATCAAAACCCAACCAAAAGCCACAAACAGTTAAAAAATTAATTTCTCATCTTTTTATGCCATACCAGAGGATAGGGTTCGGAATCCACTACAACAGAGTGGAAGAGAGGGCAGAGAAAAAAAATTATTTAATAATTGTGTGTTTCATGTTATGGATGTGAAGATCAATGATCTTTCAATTTATTTAATGGAATCGAAACGAAATTTTTTACTTCTCTCATAAGCAAAGAATAGAACAGAATATAGAGAAGAGAAAAGTTAGTGAAGTGCGAGAAAAAAAAGATGAAAAAACGACTTTTCAATGCTTTCACAAACTCTAAAGGATTTCTTCTCTCACTTTCATATCAGACACAAATAATTCGCTCATTTATTATAATTTTGAGGAACAGGTGTTGTGTCGATCACACATTCCTCACAATGTTTCAAAAGGCTGACTATTTATAACAATACCGCAAGAAATGAGAAAAAATCTCCAGACTATCAATGATTGGCATAACCAAGGTGACCAAAAAATACATTTAGAAATACGATAGCAAATAAATTCGTTTATTCTTACCTTTAAAAAATGTATCTTGGTTATAATTGTCTTAAACGTGTTGAGAATAACAATGAATGAAATGATTGTGGAAACTTGATCTTAAGACAAAGACCTTGGTAATCAACATTGAAAATTCCAAACTCACAGCAATGTCTGTAAATTTGTTTTCTATTCCAACCGTTTGTTGGAATTAATTTTGATTTGAGTGCAGGAAATACTACAATAGTTTTCCTCTTAAGAAGTGTTACTTCAGGTTTGGATTTCTCGTTAGTATCACTCGAATGAGTCGTTGGAGAAAAATAATGTATACTTTCGTCTTCTCATTCAAAACTATTTTTCATTTGAAATTCAAATTTCTCTCTTCTCTTCCCTATTGTCTTATTCTTTTCACTTTCTAATCAATCATTCACTTAAAAAAGCATTTCTTCAGAGCCCTCTCCTAATGGCATAATTGGCATATTTTCAGCCCTTATTTGTTAACATCTCATGAATTATGTGAACAATAACTAAGTGTTTGACTAATAATTTGAAAGGGTTTTCAAGAATTCGTATAAAATAGTTATGTTTTGGCATAAAAAGTGAGCAAATTTTTGTTCATTGTATGGATAAAACTGATTACTCGATCAGAACTCACAACGGAGTCCAGCCCTCGATAAATATGGAATCAATTGTCACTCAATTTATGAATTCAGTTAATAATAGAAACAATTGATTCGTGAAATCGATAGTTATTTCCAAAAATAAATATACTTTCAATCAAAATAAAAGTCACATTCGTTTCGAATGACATTTACTTTCTGTCAAAAAGATATCGATTTCACTTCCAGTGAATGGGAAAGACTGGGAGCACATCCCAAAGTGCTGTTCTATTTCAGGAAATAGCCGTTTCTTATTATATGAAACAAAAAGAGAAATGAAAAATTTGGTTTCAATGCCACTAAAAGTAATATAAAACAATTTTGCTATTCATGTATTCAATACGGAAGTGGACACAAGAAAACTAAGAGATTATATCATAATTATCTCTTATATTAAAGGAGGAGAAATCTGAGGACCAGAAGGAAACCATTGTTTCCAAAGCTTTCCCTACCATTGCTTTCATCATTAAAAATGAGTTAAACTCGGAGTATATAAATCCGGATCTAATAGATGTGTTGCAAGAAAAAGAAGTCATTCATTTAGATTACATGATATGGTAATCGCCAGAGAAATATGTAAATTCAATGCCAAGGTTATGATGCCATTAGTCAGAGAGAGGGGACAAACCCCCCAACTAATGGACAGTCAGCTATTTTCTTAGGAGTCAAGTGTGGAAAGAAAACAATTTCTCGGATCATAACTAAGAAAATGAAGAAATAAAACAAAAATATATGCAAACAAGTGAACCAAAAGTTCCATCAAATTAATAAATGCCTTAAATTTTATTCAAACTTTTCTATAATTATTATACTTAAAGAATTTTAATTATATATAAGTTATAGATATATATAATATAAATAACAATAAAACGTAACTAATATTTGAGAATAAAATAATTTTTCACATATTTTAGTGAAAATAACAGACATTACAACCCTTTCTCTCTTATCCAAAGTCATAATTACTTAATAGGTATTACTTTAGGTTTTAAACTATTTGAAAGTATTAAGATATAAATTACTTTTAACTATAACCCAATCAATAGTTTGAAAACAAAGTTCGTTTAATTGCTATTAATTTTGTAAACAAACATCAATTAAGTGAAAAATTTTGTTTTAATTTGATTTTCGACTGAATTAAAAGGAATTTATTCAAAATTTTTTGATTAATTTTGACAATTAGTTGAGAAAATCAGATAAATCTCAGGAATCGAGACTTAAGTCAGACTTCTCTGGAGTCAAATGTTATTTATCTTTGGATTTGAATAAAAATTTATGGTATCTCTCATTTCATAAGTGATTTGACTCTTTGGAGACGACAAACAAACAAAACTTAAGCGAAGAGTTCAACGATAATAGATTTAGATTTAAGTAATCTATGAAAATATTATATAATATATTAAAAGCCATTTATCATTGAATAAGCAATTTTGGAGAAATATGTTCTGACAACAAATCGATGACTTATTTGTTGGATGAATGCAACAGAAAATTAATTTCACTTTTCATTTCCAGCTTCTGCTCGGGTACTTTCACTTTCTCTCCCTCTCCTTATTTGACGAAACACTTAATCAATAGTGGAATGAATGATAAATTTTTATCATTTATTCCGTCATTTGGTGAACAGATTTTTAAGACCACTAAACAGTTGACAAATAAATAAACAATTATTTATGTTCTGTTAAATTCATTTATCGATTCAATAAATTATTAAAGTATTGGAAGAATCAAAAACCAAGAATTTAATGAAGAAAAAAGTTTCCGCAACCACTAGATTTGATCAAGCTATTAATTTGAATTAATTTATTTATTTGTTATGCTTCTCAAAGCGTATCTCTCTCTCTCTCTCTCCGAAACAATTTATGGCAAATGAAAGTGAATTTCGATTTCGTTTGTGATCTTTGAAAACGAGTTTTAGATTTAAATGAGTATAGAAATAAAAAAATTAAAAACAGAAATAAATTAAACGTCAGAACTAACAACTATCAGGAAAGTAAAATATTATGAAAGACCTCGATCAATTGGCATATTAGGCAAATCCTTGGCTACTCCCAAATGAATTATCGACTTCTCTGTAGAGAAAGATAGACACAGAGATGGCGAAAGAGATTTACCTTTTGGGCAAAACTAGATAACTTCACTTTTTCTTAGTCTCTCCTCCCTGTGCTCTTTCGGTCTCAACTTATTTGTTAGACTTCAGGGAATATTCTGAGAATTAGAAAAAATTGGTACAAAAAAATCTCTTTCTTTTGTTATCTGTCTTTTTTGCGAATCCAATGATTAATAAACTTCACAATTGTTTCGTTCAATTGATTCAATTAGAGGACACAACATATTAGGGGCCGGTATTGAAAACGAAAGCCAATTAAAGCAATCGCTAAGAATTGAATTCAAGTCTATTTCTTTAGACGTCAAACATTTTTCTTTATTCTGTGCACTCGTTTATAACCCGGTCTATGATTTAATTGCTTTGAATGCGAAATAATGGTCTCATATCTCAGGTTATTCTTCACTCCAATGACTTCTTTTTGAATTTTTAATATATATTTCTCTAATTTTGTGTTTTAGATATGGTTTCAACCGTGAAATATGTGTTCACTTTTTTCATAGTCTTTACCCATAATATGTCTTTTGCAGTAATGACACTATTATTTTGTTTCTGAGGGGTTGACACAACTCCAGTCTCTATGGAAAACACTTTGAGCCGAAAAACTACTGTAAAGACTTCAACAGAAAAATATAGTTTAGTTTAATAATTATAATACTTTAGTAGAAGAAAATTGTTTCCTATTTTCTGCCGTAAAACAGATTTAAACGAAAATTCTCCGAAAATGTGAATAAATTTCGTCTAATTTTCATATTCAAGATAACTGGAGTGTAATTTCTTATGCGAGGTATACCTCGATTACTCTTATCTTGAAAGTTGGCAAAAGATTTTGTTTCCTATCGTTTATTGTTATAGACTTCAAACGTTTTAATCGGTTTATAATTACAGACTTGAAAAACGTCTGGAGTTTAATATAAAACTAATTATAATTTTTTCACTCAATATATGAAAGGATTAATCCTTTATTAAAACCATTGTATGAATTCCTGAATAGATTTATCACTTTTTTGGTTGAATTTCATTCAGTTTAATGGAAAAGTCAGCCAAACATTCATATCAGTGGAAAACACAACTGTTTTGCAGTTTATATCAAACAAACAGTTTTCTGATGTCATCCAAAAAACATTTATTTTCATTTTCAGTGCCCAACAATACCACCGAAAGTATTAAACTTTTGAATATTCTTCACAACTAATTCTCTGGGGTTTTGGTAGATATGAGAGGGAGTGAGAGCTCAGGACTTACGCCATATGACAGTCATCTGATGAGAATTTCTAATGAAAAGCAAAAACTCATTTGAATATAACATTAGAAATAATTTGATGTCTCGAAGGAAATGAAAACATTTGAGAATATGTTCAAGAATTTCAACTATGGCTTCAAATAAAATAACATTTGATATAAAAAAAATTCTTATTTTAAGACTACATTTATTTACAAAATGGAGAGATTTTGTGGCTTTCCCTTCAGATAGGCTTACATTTTATGAATTCTAAGCAGATTTTTATGCAAATGTTTCGCAAACCTTTAGCTTAGAGTTTGGTTTTTAAGCATAAAAATAAATATAATTCATTTCATAATAATATCTGAAGAAAAACAAGTATTTCTTAACTCAAAATTTTCTGCATTTCATCGCAAAAGCATTTTAGAGTCGCTCCAAATCCTTTCACTTAAGATGAGCTCAAAATTATTGTTGTTTTCACTTAAAAGATAACTCTAAACAGTGTCTGTCTTTTCATTTTGATTCGCAGTGAAAATCGGGAGATCAGAAATATGTATCTTGTTACTATCTCTTAGATCCGAGTTCATTAGAAGCATTTGAAAAATTTGAATAAATTGACTCAGCATGCAATTCAAGATTTACATTCCATTAGATAATAATTTTGTGAGTTTAAGACAAAAAGATATACTTTCAAAATAGAGAGACTTTTGCTTTCATTTTATTCATTTATTCCTAATTCCTATTCTTTGGTAACATTTGACAGAAAATAAATTCAAAATTCGTTTTTTTTCAGTCGTGTTTACTCATTCACTGTCTACCACTCGCTGGCTATCAGTTTGCACAGAATATGGTTTCCCTACTGATCTCAGCTTCAATTTTAAGGTGAATACACTTTTATATACATTTCAAAAGGGATTTCAAATGTAAAAAGTCTTTTGCCTTTCATTTCAAATACGATTTTTTTGAATCACTTCTCCCATCGATAGGAAGACATATGGAGTGAATAAATATGTTTAACATTTCTATTCTCAGGTATAGATACCAGGAATAGTTTTTTTCATAAAAACTTTGTTCACAGAAATAACTCACACACTCTCTCATATGGTTCCGCTCCTTATGTTTTGGGAAGACTTTCCTCCCATTGCTTGCAATACATAATCATTTATAACAATCTTTGAGTCACTCCAATAGTTTAGGTTTTTTCAATATAAATAAAATTGCATTTCATACTGTTTTCTGGCTGTTCTCTTCTCTTCTCCTCTTTACCAAGTTCAAGTTTTTTAACAAATATCCTGCAGTTATTTGACAGGAAAATAAGTCTCCAACAAAAAACATGGTCTTTCCTAATAAAGCTGCTGGCTTTTCTAATCACTAAATTGATTGAACATTTCAATTAATTTCCAGCAGCACAGCATAAACTAACAAGTTCGTTTCTTCATTATACTGGCATTCATTACAAATCCATTTTAATCTGTTTTTTTTAATGAATTTTTTCTGGAAAAAAAACTTTTAAAGTCTTAATTATGATCTGAATTCTGATTTATATTTCATTAACAACGGGTTCTGAGTCTAAAGCGGACAGTAATCTAAACAAAGTAGGTTTAGGTCGCACTCCATATGTAATCAAATGCTAGATTAGAAACACTTTCAGCAGAACGGATGTAATTATCAAGACTTTCAACTCGTCTTAAATCACGAAATTTTATGAATATTTTGTTGATTTTTAGCAAAAATCAAATAATTTTTCGCATTTTAAGTCTAAAGCCTTTCCTCTGAATTCAATTCAATTCCTGTTTTGGTTTTTCAATGATTTGAATATAAAATTCTGATTTATTTTTTTCAATTTAATGGATAGTTTTCTCAATGATTTACGTTTTAATGGAGTAAACATTTTTTAAAAATTTATTTCATTCCTAAACATTATTTTGTTTCCGCATTTATTACACAATTTTATGATTAGTTTTGGTTTTAAATAAAATTTTTGTTTCAAATTCTTAATGAAAACCTCAGAAAAAACTGTTTTTATGCGAAAACTAAGACATGAATTATATTTGAATTCATTCACACCTTTTGATCAAATCATTCAAACAGTGTTTTCAGATGTGTTTAATAATGATTTCGGATAAGTCTATGGATTTGAGCCTCGAATAAATTGATCGAAAATTATGTCAAACCCTGAATGAGAACCAAAGGAAAACTTTTAATGAAAAAACACAGTTTGAAGTGAAATATCTTTTTTTCGTTCACCAAAAACAGCATAAAATAGTTATCAGTTTTTCTAATTTGAATTCTTATCTGAAGTTTAATTCAATTTATTTTCTGAAAACTTTTTTAATTTATTAAATATTTAATAGTTTTACAGCAAAAACACGGTTTTAATCAATAAAATGATAAATAATTCAATTGAATTCCAGTTAGAAATTGACTGCAATCTGGCACTGGATATATCGCACAACCACTCGAAACATGTGTCACGTTCTCCACTAAACATAGGAAAAGGATAGAACCCGAGAGCACCGGTAGAAGTAAATCCTCCGGAGATTAATAGTCCAACAGTTTTATGATTTTTCTTTGGGGTTCGACATAAAAAAAAGGCAAAACATAAGCATTTTATTACAGACCCTCTCCTTCTATCACTATCTCCCGGGTCTGATAGATGTGTTCACCTCTTACTAAATAAAATATAACAAATGATCATAAAATTCAATACAATATTATTCTGTGCTCTGAGACTCTGAACACATTTCACAACATTTGAATGGATTTTTAGATATAATGAATAAAAAGTTGATATAAAAGTCATTTTTCTTACTTTTATTTTTTAATTTCAGATTTATTCAGATTTTGTTATTATTTGGGAGAAAACCAATCATTCATTTTCTTATTTTTCTTTAAGTGTCTGTTATTTCAAAACATATATTATTCTTAATTTTGGAAAATAAGACTCTTTTCTGACCAAACAGTTGTGACATTTCATTGACTTTGGAGTGAATTTTAAGAAATATTGAGAAGTTTTTGGGCTTTCCATCACTTCAATGAAAGGTTGAAAATGTTGGATATTTATCATCCAAAAAATGAGTTAACAGTAGTTTAGAATAACTGCAAACTTTAAGAGTTTATTCACTAAAATGAAAAATAATTCAATTCTGAGTTTTGCACCGAATTTCATGCTTTGGGTTATTAAACCCTTTCCTCAAAACCACTTCTCATTTCGTTTAATAACTGCAATCCGTTTTCAAAACAAAACTAAGCAAAACATTTTTGGTTGGAAAAAGTTATTTATCTTTTAAAATAAATTGAATTTTCACTCTTCGAGTGTTTCGAATGTATTAAAAACTTTTCGAATTAATTATAAATAGAAAAATAGAGAGAATTTTCGTACAATTTTTCATTTCATCAAAATTTTATTGATTTTTGTAAACATTTTTTTGAGGAAAAGTAATGTTTCTCTTCTTTTGGAAGAAAAATTGAATTTTTGTTATTTTTCAGCAAAAAATTAAAAATAAGTGAATTCTTTCCGTTTTCTCCAGATTTTCGTTAATCACAGGCAACGGGTCTGAAGTCAAAGACTTTTCGCTTCTCTTTTTTGAGTATTTATTTCAAAATCCGTTTCATTTGACAGAAATTTATTCTTCAGTAAAAGCATTATTTAAAACCCTTTCCACTGGAAAACAGGGATTTTTGAATCGGAAAACACAACAGTTTTATCGTTTGATAGAATCGATGGAATAAAAGCCAACAAAATTCATATTCAAAAAACACTTTTAAATTAATTACAGTTTTATTTCTATTGAATTGTCGAAAGAGATTCAGTCGTTCACTAACTTATAGAGACTTAAATCACAGGAGAAGAGGAAATACCTATCGATTTGAACACGAATTTCTTTAAAAGATTGAGGGATGGCTTAAAATAATTTGAATATTCATTGAATTTAAATATCAAACGAAAATATGTTAACAAAGAAGAGGAAAATTCTCCAACAGATTGAAAGAAATTAAAATTTGAATTACAAATACTCGACAAAAGAGTATACAATCGATCTGTTGGTGATTTGGATCTCAAAAAACCAATTCAAAGGAGAAATTCAAGACTCAAATGTCAAAAATTATTGAACAAAATCTCTCTTTGAGTTCAAATGTGAGGAAAAATAGAGATTTTCTTCAATGAGTGTTAAAAGGATTCCGCTTTAAATACATTTACATTCAAATTGAAAGATAAAATTCAAAGAACTAATAATACAATTGAAGAGTACATCGATAAGAGGGATGACATAATAATTTGGTGAACCCATTCCATCACTTCCTATCTATGGGGAACAGTTGTGAGACATTGCCATCAGTTCACTGAAATATGAAATTTTGTTGAAACGCAAATGTATTACAATTTTGTGACTGAAATATATGGAACTCAACTCAAAACTGATATATTATATGACAAAAATGTTATGTATTTTAGAGATAAGAGAAAATAATTTGTGTTTTGCCTCAGAATTCAATAACCAGAGAATGTATTCTGAGCTCAGATAATGAATTGAAAAATAAAATATTAATCATCCAAATAGTGGCCAACATTTGTCAGAGTAAATAAAAACTAAGGAATTCCTGAAAATAATCGATTTGTTTATAAATGAAATGCAATAAAATTATTACTAATATTTATTTTTAGACAAATTTCTAGTTTTCCTGAAAAATGTTTTCAATTCTTTGATAAATAGGAAAATAATTCCGAAACTAATTGAAAGCCTTTTCTGTCGGAGAATCTGATAATAAAATTCAATTTCATGACTGAATCGTCGAAATAAATGAATTTAATTAAGAAAATTGCATTCAATCTGAAGAGCAATAACTCAGAGACAATAATAACAACAGAGATGTGAAATGAGTGATAAAATTGAATAAAATAAGAGTTATCTGAATAAAAATTATTTCTTATCAATAGATATGGAGTTTGAGTGCAATCGAGTGAATGGGGAACAGAATCGATGCAAAATTGACTCTCATCTGAATGACAAAAGAGTAGTCCATATACATGGAAATTGTATGTCATTTGCTCGGGCATTGAAAGTGCACTTTCCTCTCTTTATGGAGAGCCTACTGAATAGAAAATGTTTTTAAGAGTAGTACTCATTCCTATTGGCATTAAGTGTAGCGAAACGCAAACATCAGTGTCTCGGATGACCGCAGAATCGGGTCTCAGGGTTTCTCAATTGCAATGTCTATGAGAGCTACCCCATGGTCCTATTGGCCACCACTTTGTCTGATTACAATCAGCATATTTTTGACACACGAATAAGAAGGCCAGTGCTGACCATTTTTCCGTCCACTTAACTCCACTGATGGCCCAATACTCGTCATTAGATTAAACGGATCTCTCTCTCTCTCTCTCTCTCTCTCTCTCTCTCTCTCTCTCTCTCTCTCTCTCTCGAAATCTGTTTGTCTTCAATATCTGTTACTCTCTTTTTGTTCATTATTTCAACTGAAAAACACTGAACTGTAATACATTTTATTTGAAAGTTTTCAGAGATCGGGAACTTTGAGTGAAACAAATCAATTGAATTGCTTGATGTGAGAGCACAGGGAAGTGAACTTCTTTTTATCAATTTATGGAATTCTTTCTCACATTTCATATGAATTTAATTAAAATTTTTAGTGAAAATTTTCACGAAATTAATAGTTGGATACCAATTGAAGTTTCAAATTTTGTAATCATTAGATGACTCTTAAAATAATCTTAATGGAGAAAGTACATTCGGTGAATTGCTAATTAAAGTTAATTACCTTGTTAAAATAAAGTGCTCTCATATGGTCACAGCTATTCTCATAATGTCTTTTCTTCAATATTTTCAGTAATTTCTTCTTATTATTTCTCATTTCATTTGATTGTAGAGAAAGTCTTCAGTTGTTTTCTTTAGCACTTCTCTACAGTTTTCACTCAGCCCTAGAGCTCATCCCTACTCATCCCTAGACCTCAGCAAACACTTCAATATCACATATGAAAAAACTCATATAGAAATCGCAGAACAGAATAGAAATAAGAAAAAACTAATGATAAGGAAAGCCTATAACAGAAAGTTCTGAGTAAATCCTGTGCTCTGGTATTAGGAGTGGTATTCTTCGGAACAGGAGAAGAGTGGAGTGGAGTATGAGATGGAAAACAAGTTGTAGAACAACGACAATAAAATATTGAATAAAATATTAGACAATATATACGAGAGAATAGTTTATACGAGAAATTCATATCTAATGTAACGAAGAGATGAAGAGATTTGGCGAACAGACAGAGTAAAAGGGAATGGATAGGAATGGAAGGGGAGGTTTTCTACTGACTTATGCTATCGACTACAGAGAACTGCTTATACACAACGATTACAAGTATATGATATATGAATATTAATGTATTAATATATGAATTTTTCGTGTGATAACAATCATGTGCTGTGCCATTGGATCGCACACTGAGAGAAGTATTGTAATAAAGTCGGGGACCAGTTGTGGGCCATTTAATGGACAGTATTTCGATACCAGACTATTGCCATTACTATTGTATTGCAATCTAATCGCCAGAAGAAAACGAATTACATTTGGCTTTGCATTGAATTTCGCCGGAGTTTGCCTTTTGTTGTCTGTGCTGTTGTTGTGCGGCCTCTCCTCTCATATCATAGAATAATAATAATAATAATCTATTGAATAGTTTGGGACCAAAAAGAGGAGGCATTTAATAATTGATAATACTTTTCAGATCTCTTTTGCGACTAATATAAACTTTCTTAGCTTTTAATTTAACGGTCAGTGAATGGGATGCGAAAAATGTTTGGTCCAAACAATTCCGATATTATATTAAATAATAATAAATGAGTGTTCGGGTCATTGAATGGCAACACAACTGTGCGGTCATTGTCTGCACTGCACTACACAATAGTGTACTTCAGAAATGGCAATAATCTTATTATTCATTTTCATTGTCAGAGGAATGGAATCACTAATAATAAAGTGGTTTCGCTTTCACATCAAAGGCTTTTCATTTGATGGCTTCACTCATATCTATTGAAATATTTATAATTCAATATTCTGTGCAAAAAATTCTTATAATTTTAGGGAATATTTTAATGAAAAAGCAGTGAAAGTGTCACAAAAGCTGTCATTACATATGATTTTCGTAAAGTTTTTTCCTCTCAACTAATTTAAAATTTCAATTCAAAGGAGAGACAAAAGTGTGAGAATATGTTCGCACAGAATATAAACAAAAGTTTAATCAAAACTACTATTGTTCAGAACCCAGAATAGGACAGAATATTCTGTGCAGTGAATGAAACAAGAGATTAGTGGAGTGTATGCATGAAATAACAACAAACGGAGTTTACCATCAATTTTATGGCGAAGTTCACAAACAATTTTGTAAAACATGAAAACAAAACACCATTTTTCAGGAAAAAATTGATTCCAGAAAAACATACAAACATTTGATATAAAAGGAAATAGTCTTCAATGAAATGATTCAAAACATTATTGATTTAGAGTTCAAAAATAGTGACATTTGATTGGAAATAATGGAAATATTTTATCTGAAAATTCAATCCACAGTAATATAGAAATAGATTTTCATCGGAAATAAATATATTTTTATTTAATTTCCCTCTCATTTGGTTCTGTGTACCGAAAACAGGACAGTGTTGTGCTGTGCCTCAAATGAATGCAATTCATTGAAGAATAAAAATCAAATGAATGAAGAATTTAGTGAACAAAAACTCATTTAATTTTATATACTCTGAAACTGAGAGAAAGTATTGCAATTTGGTTGTGCAGAGCACAGCACAAGTCATTAAACGTCAGAACACTAACTGTTTTATGTCCAGTCTTATGAAGTAGTGGAGAGGCTTCCAAACAATTTTCCAAAGCCAAGGGTCTCAGGTCTCTGATTGAAAATCTAATATTAGATAAACTGATAGCCGTTCCGCTGATCATTAATTTCGTTTACAGATTAGACTTCAAAACAAATTGATTTTTTGTGTGACTCCTCTTCGCAAACAATTTGAAAAACTTTTGAAAATTGTGTTAATTTACTCACAATTTCAGGCAATTGAATGTCAAATACTTTTTCTCCGCAAATATTTCAATTGAAAGTCAATAAAATATATGAAAACTTACCCAAAGCTGAACTTGAATTCCAACACAAAGTCTCTCAGATATCAGACGAAACTCTGAAAATTGAAAATAAGTTATTAGATCTGAGTTCTTGAGAGTTGCAAGCACAATTATTTAACAGCTGATGCTCTTAGATATGCAACAAAAAAACCTATTCGTGAGGTTTGAAAAAGTGATTCCCTAACCAACAAAGAAAAATATTTCCTACAAATCATTAGTTGTCTTAGAAAACAGTTTTGCGAAACACTGCCAAATGGTTGAAGTATTTTTAAGTTAGCAAGCACATACAACATTCTTCTAACATCTGACGTCTTTCTAATCGATTCCGAGTAATGAACAGTTGTTTTCTTAGACAAAAAAAAAATCCTATTAATAATCAGACAATAATTTTTGTGAACATTGTTTTGCATTTTTCTGTCACTAATTCAGAGGCCAAATGATCTATTAATGCAATTACTAAAGGGTTTTCCTAACGTAATAGTTAACCCTTTGATAGGTTCTGTGCAATCATCTCAATCATAACTCTTGCAAACCATTTGACAGCATATCAACAATCATAATATGAATTACTTTATTATATGGTTTTATCTCTTCGCGAGTAGAGAGAGAGAGAGAGAGAGAGAGAGAGAGAGAGAGAGAGAGAGAGAGAGAGAGAGAGAGACGA
>JAQGBD010000645.1:0-26146 GCA_034698165.1 Punctoribates punctum | reverse complement strand
CTCTATCTCTCTCTCTCTCTCTCTCACTCTCTCTCTCTCACTCTCTCTCTCTCTCACTTGAAATGTAATAATTACTCTGAAAACTGAATTCCCAGACAAATAGTCTTCATTTTGATAGTAATCGGGATGAATTAAAATTTAAAAAAACAAGTTCATTATTTCTCATGGTTTGGACACGATTTAATGAAGATGGTGAAATTAGAATCCTGTCCCATTATCACAATTACTTCAATTCTGGTTAAAGAAGACTTGAACTAAAATTAGTGACAGTTAATGAGATCGAGATTCGCCGAATAGATTTTGAATCATCTAGCTAACTCTTAAAATTTAACCAAGCTAAAAATAAAATACGGGTAATTTTCTTCATCCAAAATTCACTAAATATTTGAAAATTCTATTTAGTCTAATGAACTAGAATTCAAAAGTAACAGTTCCCAAGAACATAAAGATTAATATTGGTGTGGTCAACTACCCTGGTTATAACTTATAAGAACTATTTTCAAATGAATTCCATGAATTTCATTCATCAATGAAATGAATTTCAGATAAATTTTAAGATAAAGAGTCGAAAGTACTAATAATTAGTGATTTTTCTATAAAATATAGAAATAAAATCAAATTATTCGGCGATTATTTTTCAATTAAATTTTTGCCATAAAAACTATATCTTAATTGCCTTAATCCTGATTAAGTCGAAAACTGAGTTTGGCCAATAAAATGCCTGTTAATAGAGAATTAAGCATGCTAATCAATTTGGATCAATGAATACTCTATCAAAGCACGAGTCAAGTGTTTTCGCAATAAAAAAAAACATATAAAAAATAAATAAAAACCAATAAAATACTTGAATATAATTTTCTCATTAAATCAAAAACATGCAGAAAAAAAGATGAATCAAATTTGCGAAACACATTAAACTTGGTATAAACTCAATGATATTCTCATCTCAAATATAATCAATAATTTTATTTCAAGACAACTTTTTTTCATCAAATCTATAATTTCTTTAATAACAAGAAATGAATTATCAAATCTTTTAACCAGTTTTGACCGACTGCTCAACCCTTTGGAGTGCGAGCAATAAGTTTAAATCCATGACTAGGTATTAATAAATCACATATCAATGATGGCCAAGAGCATTTATGTCATTTGATAAATCAATGATAATGATACTGAAGAACAGTATCTGATAGTCAGTGATAGGGTAGACTCCTATTAACTATTTTGACTCATTGACCCGACAAGAAATCTTTATGGAATCGACCCTGATCAATCCAACTGATGCAAGATTCACTCAGTGATTAAAAAAAAAAACAGAAAAAACAAAACCATTTCGAAAAATCTATAAAATTCGAGAGAAAATGACCTAATATTTAGAGTATAAATAGAATAATTTAAGCCTAAAAATAATCATGTTTAAATTAATTAACAAATCTTTCAGAAGTACTAATTAATGAGTTCAATCATTTTTGTTCAATAACTTCTTACATGAAATTCTTGGTCTAATTTGAATCCTTTGAGACCCAAACTTTATATTCGAGTCTTAATTATAGTCCGAAAGAAAATAAATTAAAATCAATTCCTTAAAAGTTTTTCTGAAATAATAACTTTTACTCCACTGTTGGCGAGAGGTATATAATAGGAGCAAATTAATTGCATGCTTATATTTCAACTGTAAGGTTAGGTTTGCCTCAAGACATAACTGAATCCTTTTGGTCTGTAATTAAAAGGACTCTAATTTAAGGCGAGTTTAAGGATAAAAAGGTTTAAATTATTCAAAACAGATCTCAGATAACATTGAATTAAATGAGACTTTTTTCGTGAATGAATGCAAATAAATAATTCAAACTATAATACAAACAGTAATTCCTTTATTGAGAGTCCGGCCTAACCTCTAATTTCCTCAAATATTTAACAAAATTTTTTATTTAATCAAAAAGTTTTAATTCAATTAAATTCAACGAATAGTAAATAAAAAAAAATTATTTAATTATCAAAGAATAAGTTATTACAGCTCCACATAAATGTATGAAAAATGATCTTGGCAGTAGACTTCATGTTTATAAACTTGTTCATTATTGTGATCGATACTCTTTTTAGACCAAAAGTTCAAAGATATTAAGCCTTTTTGAAAACCTAATTATAATTAAATTAATGAATTCTTTTGGGAAAATTGATTGAAGAAGTTAGGCTCTAAGCAAGATACTTTAATGGCAAAATAGATCTTTATTTAGGTACTTAGTCAAATAACTGTATTAATTGCTATCAATTAGTGGTAGAGATAATACTCGGAATACTTTTGCGGATTTGAAAAAATTTATTTTAAATGATTGAAACAATTCGTCAAATATTAAGCAAAAGATTAATTGATAAACAATTTGTTTGAAAGATTGAAACAAATGTTCATCGAATCAAAAACTTACCCAAAGATTGATGGATGAGATTAATGTCTAATTATTAGAAAGAATTTGATTTAATTCGTATATGAATTCGGATTAAATTAAAACCATAGAAATGGAGACTAAAAATGCAATTAAACTGAAATTAGTTCAAAACGTTTGATTGAATATTAAAAGCCTTAATATGTTATGAATTTTATGAATTTATTATTCAGATTATAATTATTAATAGAAAATATTTGGTTAGGAATGAGAGCGAAATTAAGGCTTTCCTTCTCTCAGGGCTTGCGTTTGTTGAATGCCCTTTGAAGCTGTCAAATATCATTATGTAATTACACTAATTATGCCCCAGAATCTTAAGTCTGGATCATTTTAATATTCAATGATATCGTTATAAATATATTTAGATTCGAATCAATCTTTTTTAATCCAAACCAAGATCAAAATCAAATCAATTTGAGTGAAATGTCTGGCATTGAAACTGAATAATTGTTTAATCAGGATAATCATCAATTATGAATGGCCGCACTGTGTCACTAACCGAATTAGCCTAGAAACAAACATATTAATCGAGAGTTAACCACTTTTTATCAGGAAACAGAATCTAGATAATTTCACTTCAGTCCCGATAATAGTAGGGTTTCGGTGATTGAGAGACAAATTGAAGAGACAGATAAAAACAAAATTCATTGAAATGTTTTAAAGCGATTCAAAGAATCTAAGCATTAATTCGAGAGAAGTAGTAATTTAAGGGACAATATATCGCGACTCCACTGTATTTGAACTTAAATTAATGATTAGATTAATTAAAGAATTATTTTCAAGAGAATAGAGCAGTGAAATAACCAAGTTGGAAAAATAAAATATTAGTAAATAATTTAATGGCCTTTTAAGTCTTTTAGATGAGATTAGTCAAGAAAATTGAACTTGTAAAATTTTTATAGTCGATGACCTAGATCAAAATAATTATATTGTATTAGTGAGTCATTACTCAATGGTCACCTGGCTAATTATAATAGGCTTTCAAGGTTAGAACTCAATTAAATAGATAAGATTTTATTTAAGAGGCTTTGGTTGAAGTATTGGCTCTAAAATCGGAATTCAGTTCTGATTTGATCGACAAAAATGAGGGAAAAACTAATATTGAGATTTGTTTTACTCAATTTGGTTGTGATTTCAGGTTTAGCTGAATATCTATCACTCGATGGCAATGAATGGAATGCAATCAATCAGAATAAGAGTGAGTTCAGAAGATACTAATCTGTAACCTGGATCATATCAATAAAAACTTTATTCAATTCAAAATTAAAGCTATCAAGGCCAAAGCCAATGTTCCTGGCAGTATTTATTCTGATCTGAGACGAGCCGGCGTTCTCAAAGAGGACATCTATAAGGAGTATAACGATGTAAACTACCGGTGGGTCTCATTCGACAACTGGACATATGAGCGGATATTCAATGGTATGATAAATGGCTTTAAACTCTAAACCACTTAAACAAAGCCTTTACAGTCGAGTCATCCCTATTGAGCAAACAGAGTGTGAATCTGGTGGCCAAAGGGTTGGACACAATCAGCACTGTTTATATCAACGACAAGATTGTCGGCAAAACAGATAATCAGTTCATTAGATATAAGTTCGATGTGAAGAAAGACCTAAAAGTTGGTGAAAACAAAATAAGGGTTGACTTCAAATCGGCTCAGATTTATGCCAAGCAGAAGTTCAATGAATACAAACAAAAATATGGTTATGACGTCCCTCCCGGTATGTCCTAAACAAGAGGCCACTCATTTCAATTTTCATATAATCTGCAGACTGTACTGCCGGTGCACAACACGGGGAATGTCACTACAATTTCATTAGAAAAATGCAATCTTCATTCAGTTGGGACTGGGTTTGGGAACAACCATTTTTATCAATGAATTCTTATATTAGAATTTATTATAGGGACCGGCGGTTCCCACACAAGGCATTTGGAAACCAATTGGAATCGAAGCCTACGATAAGGCAATCATTAGAGATATTACGGTTGAGACAACACCCAATCCTAAGAACAGATCTGAGTGGACATTGACTGTCAACACATTCCTCGAGAGTGCAACAGATAAAGAATTTGAAACCATTTTGAATATAAAATTGGATGAAAGACATGATTTGATCACTAATTTAAAAATGAAGGTTAAGCCGGAAAGTGATGGCACGGCTTCAGTTATTTCTGTGATTCCGATACGAGGCATAACAATCTTCGCCTGGTATCCAAATGGGGTCTCAAAAGACATTCAAAAGTTGTATAAACTGGATGTCAACATATCCTTTGCCAACAGTTCTGAGGTCTCCACTCAGAGAAAGAAAATTGGTTTCAGAACTATTGAATTGATTCAGACTCCGATCCAACCGAAAGGACTGACATTTCACTTTCAAGTCAATGGCGACACATTCTTTGCCAAGGGTACTAATTGGATACCAGCAGACCTTTTGATGGAAGAGCTCACACCTGAATATATTCGTCACTTAATGTCGTCAGCAAAGGAGGCGAATATGAATATGATGAGGGTCTGGGGCGGAGGTGTCTATGAGTCGGACCTGTTCTATGAATTGGCCGATGAGATGGGAATTATGATATGGCAGGACATGATGTTCGCCTGTGCTCTCTATCCCACTGATAAGGATTTCCTTAAAAGTGTGGAAACAGAATTGCATCAACAGATCAAACGTCTTCAACACCACCCATCCATTGCCATTTGGGCCGGTATTTCATAAATCACTCAAAATGATTAATTTCTCATTATTTTCATCAAAATTGAAGGCAATAACGAGAATGAGGCGGCACTGGCCGGTCCCTGGTATCCAGTCGTCAAAACCAATGTCTCGCTTTATAAGAAAGATTACGTCGAACTCTATATTAATGTAATGAAACCGATTGTGTTGTCAGTAGACCGGAGCCGACCTTTTGTCAGTTCGAGTCCTTCTAATGGCTTAGAAGACGAGAAAGAGAAGTGGGTGGCCGCCAACCCTTCTGATGACCGCTATGGCGATATCCACTTTTATAATTACGATAGAAAACTGTGGGACTGGAAGTCTTATTATCTGAGCCCAAAGTTTGCCTCTGAATATGGCTTTCAATCGTATCCCTCATTGGAAGCATTCACAGAAGTACTCGACCAAAAGGAGCTGACTTTCCCCGCCAGCAAAGCCATGGATCACAGACAACATCACGGGGGCGGAGATAAGGTTATCCAGGATCAAACAGGTAACAACTAGATAAATCAACAACCAATAAAGTATAAAATGGTGGATATATTTAGCACGTTACTTTAAACTGCCGTCGAAGGGAGGGCTCCAAAGATTCGATGATATGATTTATTTATCACAAATAACTCAAGCGATGGCTATGAAGACTGAGACTGAGTACTATAGAAGAAACAGAGCACTCGATCCCAAGACAGGAAAGGGTAATACTATGGGTGCGCTTTACTGGCAAATAAACGATGTATGGCAGGCCCCTACCTGGGCCTCCATTGAATATGGGGGCAAATGGAAAATGCTTCACAATTACGCCAAAAACTTTCTGAACAATCTTCTGGTCTCTCCCTATGAAGACACGAATCAAACCCTTAAGGTATTTATCCTTCAATTAGTTTGAAGAGTAATTCGATTTTTTTAAATATTGAAAAACTTATAAAAATTAGGTGTCGTTAGTTCGGGACGACTATTACGGTGACCTTGACTTTGATTTTTCGGTTAAAGTCTATAATTGGTCTCAAAATAAACCCATTCATGAAATTAAAGAAAAAGTCAAAACCAATAGCTTTTCAGCGCCGGTCATATTCACAAAATCAATACCAGAATTATTGAAGGAATCAAAGTGCCAAGATAGAAATGAATGCGTCCTCAGTTTTGAAGTCAGTGATTCTGATCGATTGCTCAAGGTATTATTAGTTTATATAAATGACAAAATAATATTAGAGTTTAAGCTAATGTTTGTTAATTGAAAGGCAAACAACTTTATGCTGTTATCGGAGCCGAAGAACTCGAAAATAGTTAAGTCAAACATAAAAGTGGTTGACGTCCAGAAAAATCATAAAACTGGCGCTTTTGTGGTCACTCTATCGGCCGAATCAGTGGCGCCATTTGTATGGCTTGATTTCAAATTAGGGACCGGAATAAAAGGACATTTCTCCGACAACGGATTTTTCATTTTCGATAAGAAAATAACTCTTAAGTTCTATCCGAAGAATTATTCAGTGACTGAGAAACAAATCAGAGATAATCTGACGATTAAGACAGTCTCAGATGTTATATGAAAAATATATCAATAAAAATATAATATTGATCTTAATTTAAATATTGAATAAATTAACCTTGGAAAATGACAATCAATAATCAGCTAATTATTTGCACCGTAACAAATGATACTCTGATTTATCAATTTGCAAGATAATCAACTCAGAGGAGGCATTCCTGAAAGTAATGATAAGACACCTGTTGTTGAGTTCATATAAATAAGTGATAATTGAATTCTTAACGCATAAGAAATAAAAGTCGAGAAATGTTTTAAAATTTTCTCTTCTTTTCAAAAATAGATGTAATTATGAGCAAAATATTTCTTATAATTTTCAGTCTCTCTCTATTGGGACTGTCCTGTGCTAAGTACAGGTATGTTTCACTCGATGGAAAAGATCACTGGTCCGTAATCAACCATAATAACAGTATGAATACCACCTTGATAAAATTAATAAATTAATAAGAAAATTGATTTTAAGCAATAAAAACTGGAGCGGTGGTACCCGGCAGTATTTATTCTGACCTGAGGAGGGCAGGTATTCTGAAAAATATATACTCTGGCAAAAATGATGTCGACTATCGATGGGTCGCTTACGACAACTGGACTTTTGAGCGCTCTTTCAATGGTATGATTAGATTCTTACATAAATGAATATAAGATTTAAATTACACTAATTATGTTTGTCTTGCAGTCGACTCCCAGTTATTAAGCCATCAAAGCGTCAATTTAGTTGCCGACGGCATCGACACCGTCAGCACTATTCACGTCAACGACAAGATTGTCGGCAAAACTGATAATCAGTTCGTGAGATATAAATTTGATTTAAAACAATACCTGAAAGTCGGAGAAAACAAATTAAAGATAGCTTTTGAGGCGGCGCCCACTTATGCCAAGAATAAAGCCGAGGACTTCAAAAAGAAATACAAATACTCAGTCATTCCGGGTATTCCATAATATAGACATGTTCAATTAGATAATTAAATGATTTGTTTTAAATGAAGAGTGCCAAGATAAAGTGTATCATGGAGTTTGTCACTGGAATTTCATTAGAAAAATGGCCTCGTCTTTCAGTTGGGACTGGGTTTGTATTATCATTTGATAATAGATAATATAGAACACCAAATATTAATCCACTTAATGATAGGGACCGGCGTTTCCAACGCAAGGCATTTGGAAACCAATTGGAATCGAAGCCTACGATAAGGCAATCATTAGAGATATTACGGTTGAGACAACACCTGATCCTAAGAACAGGTCTGAGTGGACACTAACTGTCCACACATTCCTCGAGACTACAACAGATAAGGAATTGAACACCACTTTCAAAATCAAATTGGATGAACACATTTTAGTGGCAAATGAAAAGCGGACTCTTAAGCCGAAGCCCGACGGGACAGTCAAAGCCACGTTTGTTATACCAATAAAAACGATTGCAATCACCGCCTGGTTTCCCAACGGAGTGGCAAACAATACTCAAAAGTTATATAATCTGAATGTTTTGCTCACTTCTTCGAGTGATGAACTGTCAAAGACCAAGAGAATTGGTTTCCGAACCATTGAGTTAGTCCAGGAGCCCATCAAACCAGAAGGTCTGACCTTTCATTTTAAAGTCAATGGAATCCCATTCTATGCGAAGGGAACCAATTGGATTCCGGCACACGTTTTGATGGAAGACCTGAGCCGCGAATATATCCGAGGTCTGTTAAAATCTGCCAAAATGGCGAACATGAATATGATGAGAGTCTGGGGCGGAGGTATCTACGAGTCGGACCTTTTTTACGAAATCGCCGATGAATTTGGAATAATGATTTGGCAGGACTTCATGTTCGCCTGTGCTTTATATCCGGCTAACCCTGAATTCCTCAATATTGTTGACCCGGAGATTACACAACAGGTGCGTCGCCTCCAACATCACCCGTCAATTGCCATCTGGTCGGGTAATAATGAGATCGAGGGTTGGGTAAGACGGGGCTCAAACGTAACTCTTCACAAACGAGATTACGTCGAGCTTTTCATCAATCACGTGATGAAACGGATTTTTCAAGATGACAATACCCGTCCATTTGTTCCCTCGAGTCCTTCCAATGGTTTGGAGGAGAAGACAGAGAACTGGACGTCATCGCATGACGGGGATGAGCGATATGGGGACGTCCATTACTATAACTACGGTAAACCCCTTTGGAATTGGAGACAATATCCAAGTGGAAAGTTTGCCTCAGAATATGGATATATGTCTTACTCATCACTCCTTACATATAAGGATGTTCTCGATGAAAAAGATTTCAAAGTACCGCTCACTGACAATATGGAGTGGCGTCAACACCATCCGGGAGGCACCAAATCAATGAACCAACAAATTGGTCAGTCCTGTCATCAAAATTTAGTTATCTTTCAAATAATTTAGATATCTATCCCTTTCCATATCCATAAAGCATATTATTTTAAGCCACCCACTAATGGAGGGGTCGATAGATTCGATGATTTGGTATATTTGAGTCAAATATGTCAGGCGATGGCTATGAAGACAGAGACAGAGTTCTATAGAAGGAACAGAGAGATCGATCACAAGACAGGAAAGGGTAATACAATGGGTGCCCTATTCTGGCAAATAAACGACATATGGGAGACGGCCTCCTGGGCCTCCATTGAGTTCGGGGGCAAATGGAAAATGCTTCACTCATATGCCATCAATTTCTTCGACAATATTTTGATTTCTCCTTTTGAGGACACAAACCAAACATTGAAAGTAATCAATTCATTTATAAATCAGTTTTTGGTAATTAATAATCTTGATAATTTTGAAGATATCTTTGGTTAATGATAATTACGAAGAGAAAAAAGAATTGATCGTGCTTGTTGATATCTACAAGTGGTCGGAAAAGAACCCAATTGCTGGACATGGCTATCATGGCAAAACTGCTGAACAATTCTCTTCGAAAGTGGTGGTCACCCAATCAATACCAGAGCTGCTAAAGGAAACCAAATGTGTGGACAGGAGTGACTGTGTACTCAAAATTTCGTTGACGGATGCCAACCGAACAGTTACCTATGTAAGTTAAACCAATATTACCAAGATTCAGTTTTGAATTTTGTTATCAATTTTGTTGGAAAGGCCCAAAATTTCATGCTATTGGCCGAACCGAAAAACTCAAAATTGGTTAAACCGAATATTTCACTGACTAAAGTGACCCCGACTAAGACACCCGACCACTATATTATTAGCCTATCAGCCGATGCAATCGCGCCGTTTGTTTTGCTAGACTTCAATAGAAAATCTGGACTTAAGGGTCAGTTCCTGGAAAATGGATTCTTTATATTTGACGGCAAGAAAACCGTTGAAGTGATCACCACTGCAACAGCGGAACAGATCAAAGACAATCTGGTATTCAAGACAGTCACAGATGTCCAGTAAAACTAATTTAAGAAACGAAACAATGAATAAAAATAAAATTGCTTAACATTCAAATGACCTGATTGTTAATAATCCGTCGAATATATGTTTGTCTAATAAATAACAAATTTATTGCAAATCAAATGCTTTTAAATCAATTTATTTAATATAAATAATATTAAACTTTTGATAATCATTAAAATATTTCAATCAAGATACTTTTTATTAACCGAAAGGCTTCTCTTGATATTACAGAGAAATTGCATATTATGGTTTAATAATAATAATCTTGGTAATTCAATTTGCCAGTTAGTATAATACTGGTGTAAATAAAAATTAGAAATTCTTCATTGAATTGAAGTGAGATCACCTGTGAAAAATGATTGAAAACACACTTTCATATGTTTGAAATGTGCATGGTGATTGACAATCACTGATTTTAATAGACCACAACATAGATGATAACTCATTGATAAGCCAATTGAGTGCAATGTATGGGTTTATCGCCTAATGTTTTCCACAACTGATAAGCATTTGATTTGAGAGGATTTTATTGATAACTCTATTTGAAAACTTTTTGATTAGAATTCAAAACAAATTACTTAAGAAATGCTATAAATTATCTAAAAATGGTTTTCAAACAAATAAGTAATTTATTAATAGTTGGCTTTATTTTTGTTAATCTGTGTTCAGCTGACTATTTGTCATTAGATGGCAATGACTGGACCGCAACCAATGCCAACAGTGGACACAGAGTCGGATCCTTGAGTACTAATCGGAACATCACACTCATTAAGGTTAAGGCCAAAGTGCCGGGTAGTATATACACAGATTTGCGTCGAGAGGGCGTTCTCAAAGATGATTTATACCTTGGTCAAAACGATGTCAATTACAGATGGGTTTCCTATGAAAACTGGACTTATGAGCGAACTTTCAATCGTATGAAATATGAATTTAAGGGCAAAATAAATGATAATTTTTTTCAGTTGACTCATCTCTTCTGAGTAAACAAAAGGTCAGTTTAGTGCTCGAAGGAGTGGACACCGTTTCCACAGTCTTCGTAAATGAGCAAAAGGTCGGCCAAACTGACAATCAGTTCGTTCGCTATATATTTGATGTGAAGAATGTCATGAAAAGCGGTCAAAACTCAATAAGAATAGGCTTTCAATCGGCGCCACTCTATGCAAAGGAAAGAGCGGTCGAGTATATGAATAAATACCATTATTCGGTTGTGCCAGGTCATTAATATCAATTATTCTAGATTAACTGAATTTTAATATTGTTCAACTTATAAAATAATTAGATTGTAATCCTGATCAGTACCATGGTGAATGTCACTTCAATTTCATACGGAAAATGGCCTCCTCATTCAGTTGGGACTGGGTCTGTTTTAAAATGATTTTTCAGAATAAAAATTTGAATTAATGATAGGGTCCAGCCTTTCCGACACAAGGCATTTGGAAGTCTATAGGAATCGAAGCTCACGACAAACCCTTCATTCGTGACATTACAGTAGAGACGACTCCCGACCAGAGTTACAGACAATGGACTCTATCTGTCAATACTTTTATAGAGTTGACCACAAAAGAGAAAGTGGAGGCAATATTTGACATAGAGTTAGAGGGAAAGCCACTCATCAAGAATATGAGACACAATATTATTCCTGAAACAAGTGGAACAGTTAGGGTTCAGTTTGTGTTTCCAGTTAAGAATATGTCAATTGTTGAGTGGTATCCAAACGGAGTCGCGAATAATACACAAAAGTTATATCAACTGAAAGTGAGTCTCTCCTTCGCTCACAGTTCAGAGGTTTCCACACAAACCAAGAAAATTGGTTTCAGAAAAATTGAATTAATTCAGAAACCCATTCAACCGGAAGGACTTACCTTTTACTTCCAAGTGAACGGAATCCCATTCTTTGCCAAGGGCACAAATTGGATTCCAGCACATGTTCTGATGGAAGAGCTTTCACCACAATATTTACACCATTTGTTGACTTCGGCTCAAAAGGCGAACATGAATATGATGAGAGTCTGGGGCGGAGGGGTCTATGAATCGGACCTATTCTATGAATTGGCCGATGAGTTGGGAATTATGGTTTGGCAGGACTTCATGTTTGCCTGTGCTCTCTATCCCTCAAATGAAGACTTTCTCAAATCAATTAACTCAGAAGTCATAACTCAAGTGCGACGCCTTCAACACCACCCGTCGATTGCCATTTGGGCCGGTATTTCAATAGACAATCTATAATCTAGATCAATTTTATTGATAAATTGATGTTTAAATGAAGGTAACAATGAGAATGAGTTGGGTCTGGCCGACTGGTGGATGCATTTACCCCAATATAAAGACGATTATTACAAACTATATGTCTCTCACATCAAAACATTGGTTGAATCGGAAGACATGAGTCGTCCGTTTGTATCCTCCAGTCCTTCAAATGGATTGGAGAGCATTAAAGAAAACTACACTGCTAACAACCCGGGGGATACTCGATATGGTGATGTTCACTACTATAATGACGCGGGTGTGCTCTGGAACTACAAAACCTATCCGAGTGCTAAGTTTGCCTCAGAATATGGGTTTCAGTCGTACCCATCGTTGGAAACTATAACACAAGGAATAGTTGAAAGTAATCTGACTTATCCGGTAAGCGCTGCAATAGAGCACCGGCAGCACCACCCGGGAGGCACTTCAGCCATTGAAAATCAGATAGGTACAACTAATTTAATTCTTGACAATAGATTGAAGTATTGATATTTTTAGCCAATTATCTGAAGCTCCCATCGAAAGGAGGGGTCGAGAGATTCAATGACTTAATATATTTATCACAAATAACTCAAGCGATGGCTATGAAGACTGAGACTGAATTCTACAGAAGAAACAGAGAAATTGATCCCAAGACAGGGAATGGCAATACAATGGGAGCTCTTTATTGGCAATTAGATGATATATGGGAGGCACCCACCTGGGCATCCATAGAGTTTGGTGGCAAATGGAAAGTACTTCATTCATATGCACGAAATTTTTTGGACAACCATTTAATCTCTCCTTTTGAGGATCCGTACAATACTTTGAAAGTAAATCATTTAATACATAACTCGATAATAAAATTCTGTATTTCAAGGTTTCCTTTGTTAGGGACGACTATTTGGGTCAGTTATCGTTCAACTATACCATCAAAGTATACAAATGGTCGATAGTATCGCCCGTTAATCAGATGACGGGTCAGATCAAAACAAACAGTTTCTCCGCGAATATTATTTACACGAAATCAGTGTCAGAGATATTAAACGCATCCAATTGTGTGGACAGAAGTGAATGTGTCCTCAGCTTTGAAATTCATAACTCGGAACACAATATTACGGTAAATATCAGTTAATTTAAAATTAAAAATATATTTTGATAAATGTCTTTCCCGTTAATTAAAGGCACAAAACTTTATGCTATTGACTGAACCGAAAAACTCACGAATAGTGTCGCCTAAACTGAAATTAGTTGACGTGAGGAAGACCTCAACTCATGGTAACCAAAATCAAGAATTCGAGATAACTCTATCATCAGAAGCGGTGGCGCCGTTCGTTGTACTCGACTTCAAACTCAATTCTGGACTTAAGGGACAGTTTCTTGAGAACGGATTCTTCATATTTGAGGGCAAAAAGTCTATTACTTTCGAAACGATTCAGAATTTGAGTGAAAAACAAATCAAAGATAACCTTATTTTCAAAACATTAGCAGATATTGTGTAAAGCTATTCAAATGAACTATCAATAAAAGTATCTTGGTATTGAATAAAATTAAAAAGATCGCAGAGAATGAGAAAAAAGTTTGATAACAAGTGAGTCATTTGAAGTGATATTTTCAATAAGAAATTATATAATCTTAATATTCGGTACAATTGTTAATCAGTTGATTTCAATGTCATAAATAAGATATAAAAAGCTTTGTTCAGAAAACAATATTCATTAGTATTTGTTTTAAAATGGAAGCAAATACTCTTATATTTATAATCGGGTTCACTTTTGTGAGTCTCGGAACAGCCGACTACTTGTCATTGGATGGCAATGACTGGACTGCAGTCAGCTTTAATAAAAGTAAAAACCACTTACTCTTTGATAATCAATTCAATCATTTTGATGGCAGCCGTCAAGACTGGAGCTAAAGTCCCGGGAAGTATATATTCAGACCTCAGACGTGGCGGAATTCTGAAAGAAAATATATACCATGGCCAAAATGATATTAATTATAGTTGGGTCTCATATGACAACTGGACATATGAGCGCACATTTAATGGTAGGAGTTATCAGTTATTCAGGAATTTAATTACTAATAAATAATATCTCTTGCAGTCGACTCATCCCTATTGAGTAAAAAGAGTGTAAAACTGGTGGCAGAGGGTATGGACACCGTTAGCACAGTCTATGTCAATGAGAAGATTGTCGGCAAAACTAATAACCAATTCGTGAGATATAAGTTTGATATCAAAAATTGGCTCAAAAGTGGTGAAAATCATATAAGAGTTGCCTTCGAGTCGGCGTCCAATTATTCTGTGCAAAAAGCCAAGGAATTTGAGAAGAAATACAAATACGTTGTATTCCCCGGTAATAAAAACTTCATCAGAAAAATGGCCTCTTCTTTCGGCTGGGACTGGGTTTGTCTAATTCAATAATTAACAAAGTAAACTTTTATATATGAATTTTAGGGCCCAGCCTTCCCTACCCAAGGCATATGGAAATCTATAGGAATCGAAGCTCACAACAAACCAATAATTCGCGACATAACAGTTGAGACCACTCCCGACAAGACATATACCTCGTGGACACTCACTGTCAATACATTTGTGGAATTGGCCTCAAAGGAGAAAACCATTGGAATATTCAACATAGAAATGGGTGAACACAGAATCAAAGATATTAAGCGAGAAATTGATTCACAACACGAGGACACACTTCGGGTTCAATTCAAGCTAACAGTTAAAGACATTATTCCGTGGTTTCCGAACGGCGTCGCAAACAATACACAAAAGTTATATCCAGTGAAAGTCAGTCTTACGTTTGACGATAGTTCAGAGGTTTCCACACAAACCAAAAAAATTGGTTTTAGAAAAATTGAATTAATTCAGAAACCCATTCAACCGGAAGGACTCACCTTTTACCTCCAAGTGAACGGAATTCCTTTGTTTGTAAAGGGCACAAATTGGATTCCTGCACATTCTCTTATGGAAGAACTAACCCCTAATTATTTGCGTTATTTAATGTCATCGACAAAAGAGGCGAACATGAATATGATGAGAGTCTGGGGCGGAGGTGTCTATGAGTCGGACTTATTCTATGAATTGGCGGATGAGATGGGAATTATGATTTGGCAGGACTTCATGTTTGCCTGTTCTCTCTATCCGGCAAACCCTGAATTCCTAGAATCAGTTGACGCTGAAGTTCTGACACAAGTGAGACGACTTCAACACCACCCTTCCATCGCAATTTGGTCAGGTAGGTCTTTACTTTTTGTTCTAAGCTGTCTTATAATTAAAATGAATTTAATAACCAAGGCAATAATGAGAACGAACAGGTTATCGCTGCCTTCTTTAGAGGCAGTAAAGAATACCGAAGTGATTACAATAAACTATTTATCGAACACATTGAAACCCGGGTAACAATAGAAGACAATTCCCGACCGTTTGTTTCCTCGAGTCCTTCAAATGGTTTGGAGTCTAACAAAGAGGACCATTTGGCAAAAGATCCCAACGACAAGAGATATGGAGACGTCCACTACTATAACGACTTCGCAAAGCTCTGGGATTGGAAATCATATCCGAGCGCTAAGTTTGCCTCTGAGTATGGCTTCCAATCGTATGCATCGGTGAACACACTCTCAGAAGTGCTAAACGACAATGACTTCACTTTTCCTGTAAGTAAAGCCATAGAACACAGACAAAGACATCCGGGAGGCACCGGTGCAATTGAACATCAAATCTGTACGTATATTTGATCCAGATATCTACCAAGCAGTTTTATAATTATTTTCTTTAGCCAATTATATGAAACTTCCGTCAAAAGGAGGAAAAGAGAGATTCAATGATTTGATATATTTGTCGCAAATAACTCAAGCGATGGCTATGAAGACTGAGACTGAGTTCTATAGAAGGAACAGAGAAATTGATCCCAAGACAGGCTATGGCAACACAATGGGTGCTCTTTATTGGCAACTCAATGACATATGGCAGGGCATCTCCTGGTCTTCCATTGAATTCGGTGGCAAATGGAAAGTTTTGCATAACTATGTCAAACACTTTATGGACAACCTTCTGGTCTCTCCTTATGAAGACACGAATCAAACATTGAAAGTATGTGTCAACAGAATAAACATTTTATTTAAATGGCTATCAATTTTAGGTATCATTAGTTCGGGACGACTATAACGGAGAGCAAGAGTTTGATTTCTCGATCAAAGTCTACAAATGGTCTCAAAATAAAGCGATTCATGAAATCAAAGCCAAAGTCAAAAGCGACAGCTTTTCGGCGAAAGTGGTTTACACCAAATCAATACCTCAACTGATAAGCGAATCAAAATGTATGGACAGAAAGGAATGTCTTCTCAGTTTTGAAGTTAAAAATTCAGCCAAAAAATTAGAGGTAAAAGACCCCGAAAACTCATTTTATTGACTAATTTGTATTATTTATTGACTTTTGATTCAAACTAAAGGCTAAAAACATTATGTTATTGACTGAACCGAAGAACTCACAAATAGTTTCACCGAAACTAAAATTGGTTGACATCAAGAAGACAACTCATGGTAACCAAAATCAAGAATTCGAGATAACTCTATCATCAGAGGCGGTGGCGCCGTTTGTTGTACTTGATTTCAAACAACACTCTGGAATTAAGGGACAGTTCGATGAAAACGGGTTCTTCATATTTGAGGGCAAAAAGACTATTATTTTCAAAACTAATGATAATTTGAGTGAAAACCAAATCAAAGATAATCTTATTTTCAAGACATTAACTGATGTCGTCTAAAATCTATAGAAGTTGTCATAAAATTAATAAATAAGCTTGGACAATTGTCTTTCCGTTTGATATTTATTAAATCCCTGCAAATTTCAGGAAATATAGATAATTAAAAGCAAATATCTTTTAACCTGAACTTTATCCATGAAAATCACTCAAAACAGGTCTTATCAAACTTCAGTCCAAATGTTAATCGGGATTAAAATGATATGAATTCTTAAAGATATTTGGATTAAAGTTATGATCAAAAACCATAATTTGATTGCCAATCATTGGTCAGTTTGGGAGAGGTTTTCATATTTATTTTTCGTATGCACTCAATTCGGAACACTTTCACAAAACTTTCATTTCATTTAACTACTTTTCAGACGAGAAGTAATTTTAATCTCTAAAATGAATTTTTCTGAAATTCACTCTTTCTTAACATTAATTGTGATATTTTGTGGAAAATATGTGGAACTCTATCCACATCTCACCGACTGTTCAACATTTGTGACCTCAAATCAGATCCGATTTCTTGGATGTAAGGAAAGCGTCAAAACTGAAAGCCTTTCAAAACCGAAAACACCGAAGAAAACAATTTATTCGTTTAAAGTGAGTCTCATATGATTTGAGTGAAAAAGTTTATTAATTTTACAAATAATTTATTTTTAGGGCATTCCTTTTGCTGAGCCTCCTGTCGGACACTTAAGGTTCAGAAAGCCGGTGCCAAAAGTCTATAAAACGGAAACACTAGTCGACAGCCGACGCTATAAGAAGCCATGTATGCAGCCATGGGTTGTAGACCACCCCTTCGGTGTGATGTCTGAAGACTGTCTTCATCTGAATATATGGACGCCTTCTTTGGGTCATTCTTCCAATTTGCCGGTAATGGTGTGGCTCTACGGCGGTGCCTTCACTATCGGTTCTGGCAGTCAGTTCGCAGCTCTGTATCTGACGTCACACAACATATATAACGGAAAACAATTGGCATTAAGGGATGTCGTCGTTGTTACCATTAACTACCGATTGGGTGTCTTTGGATTTCTCTTCGGCAATACCAGTGACTGTCCGGGAAATCAGGGTTTATGGGATCAGGCGATCGCTCTTCAATGGATAAATCAAAATATAAGGGCCTTTGGGGGAAACCCTAACGACGTGACACTCTTCGGTGAGAGCGCCGGCAGTATATCTATCAGTAATCATATTGTCTCGAATCACACCCGACATCTGTTCCAAAGAGTTATTATGCAGTCAGGTATGTCTGTTATGCCTTCCTTTTGGATCTATTGCTAATTATATTCTGTTCTATAGGTTCGGCTTATATTAAGCTCTTTTCCAGGGATAAGAAGTATTCGTATGGAATCGCGCGAAGGTTTGCCTCCAATGAAAATATCTTCCAAAGTGGGAAATGTCATAACGACGAGGACTGGATTCAATGCTTGAGGAGAAAACCGGCGTCTGAGCTATTGATGGCTCAGTTGTTGTCAATCATTCACAACCCGTCAAAGCCCTGGTATACGGTTTACATCCAACAGTTCACTCCTATATTTGGCGATCAATTCGTTCCGATTTCGATAAACAAAGCCGTAAAAGAGGGAAACTTCAAGAATGACATCAAAATACTTATGGGACACACAGAGATGGAGGGCGCCCTCTTCACCGCCGCCTTCGATTTAATTATCGGAATGCACGGCCGATATATACCAGTCATACCCATAGCACCGGTCATTTCCAAAAGGATTGTTTATAACGACATTAGAAGATATTTCTTCGACAACGACACCATCGGAATAACGATCGCAAAGGAGTTCACCCAAACATTTGACGACAACATACACCGATTGGACAGTAATGCCCTCAGAAGAGCAGCCATTCATGCATTTGGCGACTACTTCCTCACCTGTCCTACAATACTATTTGGCGCACATTTGGTCGATACTAAAGACTTTAGAGGAGAGGTATATCAGTATCGGCTGACGTACGCACACACCCACTCCTACTCAAGACTAAGCATATGGGCCGACGCCACTCATACCGATGACTTAGCGCTGGTCTTCGGCAGTCCTTTCACTGACCCAAAGCTCTGGTCTAAAGCCGATCGAAAGCTGAGCCGAGAAATTATGGATATTTGGACCCATTTTGCGAAATACGAGTAAGTCTTCTCTCAATCGATTTGAGGCCAGAATTAAGACTAAATTCTGTGTTATTTTACAGTAAAGTCCCGAAAGTGAACGGAAATGTTTGGCCAAAGTATGGACTGAATTCTCATTACAAAGTGAACGCCTCTTATATTGAATTACACGCCAGTAGTGACCGATTGGGCAAAGTATGGACCGACAGATATAATCTGAACCCCGAAGAGAAGCCGACACTAATCGGCGATTGTTTCTACTTTTGGGACAAAATCCTTTCCGAACAGTTCGAGACAATACCCGAAAGGGACACAAGAGATGACATCGACAATGATCTGACACATCTATTACATCACAATTAAGATCAGCTGATTTGTGACACTCACCAGAATCCAGTGGTTTCTTCATTATTCCGCATCCAAAGGGCTTTCAAATACTTGATATCTTTGATCAAAGAATTAACTCTTCATTGAATTGTCTTAATTTGATTCACATTATTGTAAAATACCATTAAATTTAATCAACAAATAAATCATTTATTACTCACATTTACATCACTTTTAGAGAAGAAATCAAAACAAATGAAGTAATGCTTTGAATTCAGACACAAATAACGTAATAAATAATTCTGTGAAATATTCTGCAATAGAGAGAAGTATTGCATTGAATCGGTTTTCACTCAAATAATTGAAACAATCAATCAGTCAATTGGTTAAAAACTTGATTAGAACTCAAATTTTTGAACGATCTCGAGCTTTACTATTCATTGCACTGAAGTTAACGAGAATTACTTTAAATTTTAGACTTAATTGAGATCTAAACCGCTTTCTTAACCTTTTGGTATATCTTTGGCTAAAAAGTAATCTTTGATTGAATTGTGTTGAATCCAATTGATCCGAGCATAAAGAGATAAGCGACGAGATAAAGATCCCCCGTCTTTCCGAGATAAAGCGGTGATCAGATTAATAGACTAGAAAATGTCGACCACAATGTTTTTGTTTATACTGATCGCAGAGATATTGGTTCTGGTTATTGTCATCGTAGGAATCGGTGTCACATTTGTTATCCTCTATAAGAGAAAATATGGAGAAAAGAGTTCTATGGATAAGAAGAACGAGGGTTTAGGCGACTCCGGATCCCTTGATCCCCGTTTTGGCCAAATCGATGCGTCGCTCAACCTTTCGACGAGAATAGCGAACCCTTCATATGTGTCGTTAGACAAACAGATAGCCGCTCAGGAGAAGCCACACGAGAAGCCACACGAGAAGCCACACGAGAAGCCGCACGAAAAGGCCGCTCCCGAAGAGATCAAATCAGAGTCAGACTCGAACAGAGAACAGAAGGCGAAGGCAAAGCCCAAACCAGTGACTCCCAAATAATCCTTAGACTAATTCAATGCTTATTTTCAATTTGTTTTTTAAGATCTTATTATAAAATCTTTATTAATGTTTATCCGAAAAATGCATTTATTTCTTAATTCAATAAAATATTAAAATTGATTGAAATTGATATTCATTTATATCGAGTAAACTTTGAAATCAGTATTACTTACATAAGTCAAAGGGTGATTCCTGTGCACATTGGACTACTGGTAGTGGGGACAGGGATCATGTCTGCAAATACATATAAGAATATAATAGACAAAACTTTCAAATCAAAAACTATATGAAGAGATAAGTTTGTAATTAAAATATAATATAAATTATCGCTTATGAATCACCTTGATGATCTTTATGAACTGAATTCCGAACATCTGTGTTAATTATAATTCGTATAATCCCGGGTAATATTGATTTGTCGCGATTTTTACTATAGATTTCATAAACATTTTTATTAAATTTTTGCAAAGAATTGCAAACATTTTGATAACATTTTTCTTGTGTAACACAAAACTGTTTGAAAAATCTGAAGCTATAGCCAGACATTAAGTGTTCGAACCATTGGCTGGTGTTATGACACGACTGTTTCATTTGTGACACCAGAGTATGTCGGGTGCATTCTCTCATCTTTAGATATCCGCTGCCAAGAACAAAAAAAACTGATAAAATTGACGCAAAAACTCTCCTAAATTTCAGTTCACTTCATTTGATTGCATTAATAATAATAATAATAATCTATTTTCGGAATAAGAGTTATGTAAACACTTGAAAGTCAATTATCTATTAATTATGTCATCGATTGTCGAATAAAATTGAAATCAGAGTCAGAGTAAACACAGAATAGTTGTGTGAACTGTTGACTGACTTCTTAATAGATAACTTACAAAAACTAACGAAATAGTAATTATTTTTAGTTCCAGAGATTAGTTTGTATTTAGGATAGAAAGACATACCAACAGAGATGTGACAACTTATCGATTCCATTAGCCCTGTGCTCAACTAAATTCAAATAATCGATCATATCTTCCATACAAACGTGCAATTCATTGATGACCTGTTGGTAGAGATTTGAGGAAAGGTCTATTGGGTCAGGACTGAGAAGGGGTATGAAGAGTGCGGAATACCTTATTTAAACAATTGGTGTTTATATACAATAACTGTTTGGCGTCTAATTGTGTGGAATCGCATAACTTGTTTGCCTGTAATCGCATTTGATTTCCCAATTTTCTGGTCATTAGCTTTTGTGTGGAGAACCGGGGCATACATTCCCTTATGTAGTCGAGTATGTCTTTGACCCAAGTCTTCTGCACCGAACAAAAGTAAGAATATTCGCGATCGTTAACCAGGAATCGATTCCGTCGGTCGCCGATAACAAACAGATTGCTGGCGCTGTCGTCTATCGCAGACAATCGACTTGTGTTGCATTCAATGGACATCATTTGCTCACAATATTGGACACAAAATATCAGGAATAATAGCTTTTCATGAGACCAGGGATTCATATTTCAGAGATAATAGATTTAAAAAATGATACTTTTAACAAATTATTTACCAACTTTTACTTCACATTTAACTCAATATTTACAACTGTTGTCAAAACAAATATGTTTTTATTATTAATTAGTTTTATTAAAATGAAATCTCTCTCTCTCTCTCTCTCTCTCTCTCTCTCTCTCTCTCTCTCTCGTAAAAAAATGATCAAGACTACTGGAATTTTTATTATACACATGATAAATCTTCTTTTATTTGATTTCAAATCAGATTTAAGTCATATTATCACAAATTTTTTGAGTGAAAGGAAAAGAACTGACAATAAAATTACGATAAAAAAGAGTGAAATTCACTGCAAATGTATTTTTATTGTCAATCATTCTCTTCGAGCGATTCCATGGTTTCGTTGACAAACTCTTTCCAATATTGGGTCAAATCTTTCTGATCGATAGGGAATTTATGTTCCAAACTGAACTCGATTATGTCAGGAATATATGGCAACATTGAGATAAGGCCAAAGCCGAGTGAGACCTTGGTGATCGAGCCAAAGCCAAAGAGAGTCAAGTTGACCGGCTTGGAAAACACTGTGGTATTGAAGTGCTGGTACTCAATATTGAAATCTATACTTCTTTGCTCATATCTGGAACACGTGACGTACTTTTCAATAAGTGTCTTGGTCTTATTCGAGACCACATTGACATCAGAAGCAGCTTTGAATGCAATGTAAGAGAAGATACAAAACAATAACGTATTGCAAGCGATGAATGTATAATAGAATATATTATAGACCAGAATGTTCTTGAATATATTGGTCTCGATATTCGTGTGCAATATAATCCCGAATATGGAGACAATTATGTTGAGTGCAATCGATAGATAAAACGTTACGATAAATAAGTTGAATGTGTTGTCGAATTTGATTACTTTTGAGTAGTTGTGTTTATACCTGCAAAATATTTCGACAAAGAATGAGTGGACTCCTATTCGTCTCATTAATTGATAAACGACTCAACTTTTATAGCCTATTATTTCTCTGCTTTTTCTCAATAAGAGTTTGACGTAAACTTTGATAAGAATTTTGAGAAAAATTTTCCAAAACAATAGAAATGATGCGATTCCTGGGAAAGTCTAGTGTCTTATCTCTTAAAACATAATTTAGCTCGATTAATAATTATAGCCATCATATTGATTACTTAATTAAATGATAACTACAGTCATGTAATGACTCATTAGTTAAGGGTAGTTAGGATTATCTATCAAATTCTCAATATATTCATATCACGGTACTTGTGTTATTAAATTTCAGATATTTATGATTATAAACTATGAAAGATTAATATTTAAAGTTTAGATCAAGTTATCAATTGTTTGAACAAGATTATTCCTATTTTAGATAAAGGCTGGCATAAGATTCTTATATTCATATTTAACGAGAAGAGTATTTTTTTAACTAAACAAAAAGTAGCTTGCTATAATATTGAAAAAACATACCACTTTGCGATGATATATAAGTTGTCTATCGATGTGTTTTTTGTCTCAATCAATGAATCCAAGAACTGATTCAAAAGTCGAAACTTATTGCGAAAGACGAGACAAAAGGCCAAATAGATTAAGATATTGACCGTCACTATAAAGATATTCATGAACATGAAGAGGTTCAGCACTTTTTCCACACTCAGGGTATTCCAATTGATGAGTAGTTCCAAATAGAAGTACAGATTGAAGATAATCGGAAACAGAAATAGTTTAATAAATTCGTGTAATTTCGGTATCGAATAGATTTTGTAGAAATGTTTTATGAAATTCAAGTGAAGCGGAATTTTTATCTTAAATATCATGTATTGATCGACGAGTAAGTTATCCAGTTTTGGACAGTCCTTCAACACTTCTGTGGTCTTCTTGCAAGTGGTCTCCAGTAGTGTGGAGTTCCTGTAGTAATAGCTACAGTCGAGGGCCACCGCAGCGGACAGACTCCATATGAGCTGAACTATTTGCTGACATAATTCTGAAACGTCTTTATTAATCCAAACGCAGAGATAGACCAGAGATGAGACGTTCAGAACCAAACAGATGTGTATTAAAAGCCAACAATAGATCTTATAATAAAACCATAACTTATTATGTCGTTCCAAAAGCACTCGGAATATGTCGTTAGGTTTGAGCCATTGATTGAGTGGTGCACCGAATCCTATGATGAATATAATCACATTCCTTATCAATCGGTAGAAGACTTTGTGAACTCTGTCTACTCTGAACTCAGTGCCATCCATACGAATGCTGTCCTGATCCTGTCCTATATGAAGAACGCCACCATGATCAATTAAGTTTCATGATTACAAAACAAAGCGGAAAAGTTTACCCAACATTCTCTTCCTCTCAGTTTTGTTATTTTCGACTTTCACTGAGACATCCATTGTTTGAGCTTGCTTAGTTTCAAATAGAAGACAAACTAATCTTCCTGTAAAATGTCTTCGATGTTAAATCAAATGAATTAACAATTAAAACATAAAGAGTTTGTTTCGAAGCAATAAAACTGTCGTTCACTTCAATTATGTCCTAAAATATAGTATTATATAAACGAAGATAAAATGGAAATAGTTTTGATCACAAGACAGGTATTTATTATTTATTAAGTAATCGACGATTGCTTTTAAAATCAAAGGCATCTAAAAAGTAGTGTTAGAGACAAATAATTTATTATTAACTCTCGATTAGCACAGAATTAGTCTCTGATTACTGACTAAAAACACTTCAATTAACTGTGTTTTGACTCAATTGACTCAAATATATCCAAAACAGAAGTGATTTTATCTCAAGTCTTGGACTTTAGTTTATTAACATCTTTGGCATCAAATCGATTGCAAAATAAATATTTTTATTAAGTTTTTCGACAATTGTTTTGATAAGACCACTGATTAACGATTAGTAATAGACTTATAATGACTTCCAAGATATCACCAAAAATGTGTTTGCGATCAATCAGATAAATGGCTTGAATTCTATCGAATTGTTTTCCAGTGGTCTGAAGTGAGGAAAGGGAGGACAGTCTTATAAACAGATAATTACACATCATTTTTAACACTTGTTATTTTCAATTTAAGGAAAAATCAAATGAAATTAAAATCAATTGAATAAATCAGTTTAACAAGATTAAATTATAGTTTATTAATACAATCAAATATAGAGTACAAAGAATAAGATTTCAAATTATTTTCTGTAATTAAACAATCGATTCAAAGGTAACGAATATAAACAAAAATAATTATCAGATATTTAAGAATTTATTAATCAAAGGATTGAAGTCTTGATTAGCAAAAGATCTGTTGATTTGAATGATTGGGTCATTACTGTGAAGACAACACATTTGAGTATAATATGGATTAGTGGACAACCAGTCATACATTATCTTCAATTTATGGATATCCTGGTTATCAAATTAGGGCCCAATTAAGGTGTGGGCGCAACGAGAAAAGCAGTGGCACAACTTGCCATACAAACTCCTTGTAGGCCACTGCATGCCAGGACCGCTGCCGGAGCCCCGGCTCCTGCCGTAACCGTTCCTTAATATAAAATGGAAGAGTTCAGAGTTGAAATTATCATGCACAATGTTGAACATTACCGGCTGCGACACCAGCGGTGGCACAACAGGTGACCCAGGCCGCGTTGCATGCCGTTTGACAGGCGGCGTACCCTCCCACCAATCCTAATATTCCGGCATTACTTTGTTGTCCCGAAATTAAGAGAAGGACCACAACTATTGCCAATTTTGGTGACATTTTGATACAAATTCAACAAATCACTGAAACCATTGAAATTTTAGAACATCAAAATTATTGTAAAATGAGTGCGCAGTCAAACCGCTTTTTGGGTCAATTCGTAGACGACTATTAGTTAGTGCTTGCTCCTTTTATAGGGGAGTCACGCCTACCAAAGCTGTTGCGAGGTATGAGTCATATGTGAATTGTTCTAGACAAAAAATACGTCAATTATTTGTGAATCAATACACTCAAAACATTTGAATTTATTTTCAATTGTATTTTCGATTTTATTCAATCTAGGTTGAAATAGTTGAAAAAATTA
>JAQGBD010000644.1:0-26169 GCA_034698165.1 Punctoribates punctum | reverse complement strand
GCTATGTCTGTCCTCCAAGAGAATTGGCACAGAATGAGCGCAGTGTATATCACTGAATAGCACTCAATTACACGTTTAGCACTCAGGGAGTACGACAAACGCATTTCGATTGTTTTCAATGGGGTATTGTGTTAAGTGAGCGCCCGGTGAACACCAAATAAGTCTCTGTCTCTGTCTTTCGAGTGCCAAATATCTAAAATCAATAATCAATCCATTATCGGCTGTGAAGAGGCCTACGCTCTGGCATTCCTATGCTTTGCAATAGTGGCCGACATTATATTTATGGCCTGTTTTGTCAGCCGAAGCAAAGAAATTGTCTCTAATTTCTCAATTGTAACACAGAATCCAAATAAGTGTCGATTGCTATCCAATGCCATCCATTGCCTCTTCGGCTATAGTACTGTCTTTTCGTATATATATTGTGATCCGTTTCGCCCACAAGTCATTGGCCCACAAAAACACACATCAATTCATTACTTTTGGCCATTTTTCAGGCCTTCCCGATAGGGGACTGTCTGGTGAACATTATCGGTGGGTAATCGCGCGGAATTCATGCGAAGAATTTGTTAAATTTCTTGAATTTTTCAAGACAGGTCAATTTGAAATTTTCTTATTTCATAACTTAAGCCATTTGTTCACTTGAAAAATGACCACGTTAGCAAATTCCTAGGCTATAAATCTAGTATTTACCAGATGACAATGCAGAAATTTATTCTGACAAAAAGGGCATTTGTCATATCCAGCACAACGACAACTGTTTAGCCAACAAATATAGTAACAAATAATTTGAATATTTAGTCATATCTTCTGATTTATAGTTAGTTTTCAAACGAAAGGCTCAGAATTTGAATAAAAATCCACAAAAACTGAGTAATGAAATACACTTTTTCAGTCAAATTTTGAGAATACTTGTTATCAGTGCTGAAAAAAGGTTAAAGAATTTCTGAATTTTAATGATATTTTTTCACTCTTTGTCACATCTTTTTTAATAAAGTTGTGAACAGAGTTTATCTAACTTTCAGTTGTGATCAAAAGGATCTCATGAAGTGCTCCCAATATATTTAAATTTACATTAATTGTGTCAATCATTATATGATTTGAAATGAAAATGTTTTTTCAGAATTTTATAAATGCAACAAAAAAATGCTCTTTTAATAACCAAGCTAAAGTTTAGAAGCCTTTTTCTAGCTTAAAAGCATCTGGTTTTGGCCTTGGTTAATTTTTACAATAATAATAAATATTAAACTTCAATATCAGTTCATTTTGTTTGATATCAAAAAATGTCCTAGCTGATTATTACACGAAAAATTGATAAACCAGGAAATTAAAGTTGTGCTAATCGTCAAGTTTGATAAAAAGTAATCAAGATTAGTTTGGAATTGAATTAAAGAAGTGCTTTATATCATATTTATTAGATAATACTCCTGTAAATTATTAGTTCTTGACTTAAGCCATTCCCCACCCATTGCCCAAACCCTTTAAGATAACTAATAAATCTTTGTTTTGTTGCTGTTTGGGAACAACTCCTTTTGCTCAACCATTTCCTCAAAGCTAATGAACGGCTCTTCCCTTTCCATTGGAAACACTCAGTCTTTCCAACAATATTTGTGTTGCTATGAAACCAATCATTTTGTTTCGGATGAAACTATTTTTCATTAAATTTCATTATAAACGACAAAAGCCTTTATCACCATTTGTTTCGCATAAATATGTCTGTGCTAGTTCATTGGTGATCTGCTAGTTGATATACCAGGTATTGGAAATCTCGTTTTTCCATCAATATAAACAGCGGTTCACCTAGTTAATCTCGAAGAAGGAGAGATTTGAATTCAAAATCAGTTCTTTTATTTTATTTTAGGAAAGAATATTAAAAATTAAGCTTGACAACTTACTGAGAACTCCGAATATAGTGTGATCCTCTCACATTAAATTCAAAAATCAAGATTGACAAGGTTATTAGATATTTTCTAGAACATTTTGATCTACTCTAATGCATATCTGGCGGCTATCAAAGAGTGGAATAAAAAATAAAAATTTCAATCTTGCAACTAATAATGTCACAAAGAATGAAAGCTTATTATGACTGGGAGAAACAAAAAACAATCCTGATCATTCACTTCGATACTTCTTTTGTATTCAAAGATAAATTATTGCCTTTTATTTGACAGATAAATGAATGGCAAAAGTTTTACTCTAATACTTATAACACATAAATCGTAATAAATGATTGACTTTTATGCCCAACGAAAGAAAAATCATTTTTATGGCTGACTAATAGTCGAGGACCTATTAATTGCGAACTGAGAATAAGCTGAATATCAGTTGTCATCTAATTTATAAATTATCTGACAATAGCTGTGGAGACAAATGTTATTCATTTTGTGGTGAATTTCAAAGAAATCAAACGATTCCTACCAATAGATGAAAAACTTCATTATTCTTTTGCCAACTGTTTTCCAAAGAATTATTTCCTGGATTCAAAACAGAATAATTCGATTTATCATTTCCCTGTCAAACGACTTACATAAAAAGTATAATATCTTATTTTTATGAACAAGAACAATATTTTATTTTGTGGACACTTTCATAAACTGATATTTGATCATGCAAAAATTTCATTTCAATCTTTGATAAACTGTAAATTTTTAAACAAAGCTAAATCAATTTATTATCAAGCTCAAGTAATTTTAAATATTGGACGACAATTCAAATTAGAGATATCTTGGTTAAAAAGAAATTTTGATGTTATTTTGAAAAATTCACAAAATAGATGAATAGATGATCGACAATATGGTCTACAATAACAGGTTTATTAATTATCATCAAAGAAAACAAGTTATATACTTCTTGAAATGAGACAGCACATTCACTATTGCATTTCGGTTTCATAATACCTTTGAAACACAACTTATTCTCTTCTCTATTATACTAAACGGAGAGAGAGAATGGCTCAGAGAACTGCTCAGGGCAAACGTAAGAAATGAGTCGATATTATGTGAATCAATTTGCTGACCATTGCTTTGTCTGTCTTTCCTTACATATGTCTATTGAATAAAAGTCCGATTTTGTGAGTTATTTAAGACAAATGCAATAATATTGGCATCGATTGAATCCATACTTAGTTTGAGACAAATCTCGTTTGTCATCAGAATTGCACTGAAATTACTCACTATTTTCCAGAGGATTACATAATTTCCTGCAAAACACTACTCGTCTTAAAGCTAAGTATCCAATGTTTAAGACCAGGAATACAATAATTTTTCTTCGATTCAAATCGAAAGCCTATTCTTCTGACAGTCGGAGGAATCAAAGCTTAGGCCTGTCCTCAGCAAAAACAGAGGATCAGACATTTAAAGGCAAAAGAAATACGGAACCAATGAAAACGATTTTATTTTACTTTCATTTATTATCTAATTTTTTTCCTTTTCTATTGTCTTTCATTTCGTTTAGTAAAAGCATTCGTTATGCCTTTCCTCTGCCTTTTTTTTATTGCCGTTCCCCTCAACAGTTCAGTTATATTGACTCTAAATTTAGTTTTCATTCTGTGTTTCACTTTATCTGTGAGTCTCTCTAATTGTCAAATCCTATGATTGTCTCAAAACACTCTAACAATTGGGCCATACATTAGACTCTTTGCACAATTCATTTTCTCTGAGCCGAGTCTCTGCTCCTTATTCTGTGCTAACAATTGAGTCCTGTTCTCCCGAAACAAACCTTTGATTACTTATCGTTTCACTCCGTGTTTAGTTTGCTTTTAGTCAAAAGCGAATACCGATTCCTAGTATCGATTTCCAGTCCTCTTACTGTATCACTTCAAATGTCAGTGTTATTTTCAAACCTGGACCATTGTTAGTGCCCTGTCCCCAAAGGCTGAGCCAATGCTATAAAATTTTTGCTTTTTTTCTGAGAAGAATAAGAGAAACTCACGTCAAATATCAAGGGATTGTAATTCAGAAAATATCGCACAGAATACTAAAATTCGTTTTTAAAATTTGAGCTTGTATCATTTTTTAATCAAGACTTTCTGTGGCTTTAAGCCGATTGAAGATCGATGATCCTGCACAGATTCAATAAAATCTTGTTCTTCATGTCTCTTATTAGTTCATAGATCAGATATTTTCGGTATGTTTGAAATTTTCTGATAAGAATTAGTGTCTGAATCATCTTGTTTGTATCAAGTTTAATCAGATTTTGCATCCAATCCAAACAACTTGCTATTTATTACGGCAATGATTACAATCAGATCTTTCCGTTACAAATAATTTTCATATTCTTGTGATTTATTCAATTTTCTGTATAATTGTTAACCAACTTTAACATAATGTAAATTGATCATGCATATCTTGAAACTAATCCATAAAACAAAGAATTTCAATCAGGGGAATAGTTTTTCTAACAAACTTATTATATATAATGGCTATAAATGTCGACAATATTTATCACATATAAGAGTATTATTAATATAATATTCTTTAAATATATGGAAATATTGGCTCAGAATTAGAGGAAAACATTATATAAAACTCTCTAAAATTGATTGATGAGTGAAAATATTTTCAATTATTCTAAGCCAGGACAAGCAAATCAATCAGATTGAATCAATCAAGTTAATTTCATATTCATTTGCAGTACACGTCGGGTATAATGAAAACTAATATTATTATAATGAAGTATTAGAAAGAAAAAAACACATCTGTTATGCACAGAATTTCAATCAGGCACTTATTACATCCATTTTTTACCTGGAACCAATCAATTAGAGTGGATTCAAGTTTTTGTCTTCAAAATAACAAATTAGAGTGAATTTAATGTCAAACATCGACTCTAAGGTCTAACATATTGGCCATTGCGGTTCTAATATTGACCTAGATAGTTAGCTGCAGGGCAGTGTTCGCCACTATAAATTGTACTAGGGGCAATACCGATTTTCATTACTGTCTAATAACTGTCAGCCCAATGAGTTGACATCGATTACAAACATTAAGACCACATAAAACATTAGTTTTGAGGAAAAATCATTTCATGTTTTGATAGGCACTCCATTGGCAAAAGGGAACGGCTTATTATGAGTGAGTGAATAACATAAATCAATTTGCATATAAACCGAAGAATAGGCTAAGAATCCATTGAATTCTGTGCCCAAACCCTAATTAATTCATTCATTAGACGGAAGATAATTGCGATTCAAATACTGGGAATAAATTGGTTGAGAAAAATATATTACTGTTTGTGTTGAATATTTTCATTGCTTTTTATGGCTTTTTATGTCGAAAAATGTTTCATTTAATGAGAACTCATTATCTTCTTATTCGGTTAAAAGTAAAGGTCTTGTGACATATGTTTTATGTATGGCTTTCCCCTCTTTCTTAGGCTTATTCCAGTTATTTTTAGCACCGGTAGCTCCGGTTTAATGATCCGAATCAATCGTATAATGAATTTTTTAATTAAATTATTTTCTTCTTCGAGTACTTGATATTAAATTTGTGTCCTCTCAGCTGAGAGAAGATTTTAGCTCTCACTTCCAAGATTAAATTCCGTTTAATTAGCTTTTAGTTCACCCACAGTGTCTTTATCTCTAGATATAGCACCAAGATGGATTATCTACATAGACTTTTTGTTATGGTTTTTCAGGGTTATTTTAGAATAAGCAACATGATAGTAATTCATTGGTGATTTGTGCCAGGGTTAGTTACTTTTCGGGTAGTTTGTATTTTTCAATATAAATTCGATGGCAATGGTTTTGTTTTGTTTGTTTATTTTCTCGTTAATATATGCATCATGGTATATTATTTGAAATCTATTTATAGGAGCAATGATTAACAATTTCATATTATACTAGCCTGCTCAAATTGAATTGTGATTAATCAAACGAAGAAAAAATATTTTACCTATCGTTGATGATGCCTAAAATATTATATAAACAGGTTCATTTTTGGCCTCAATAATCACATAGAAAATTTCTATTAAAATCATGTACGTGCTTATTGCTGATTTTTTTAGCTTGGTTAATGAAAATAGAGTTATTCAATGAACAGCTTTTTTCCAATGACTCAATTGGAGATCAGACCAAATGTTGTGATTCACACACTTTTGTGACAATAATTGGCGGCAATCGATGTCTTGGAGTAAAACTCAATTGATTTTCAATTAAATAAAAATAAATGATTTGATTATATCTGAAAACAAGAAGACCTAATTCAGTTTGGAGAACACACATCCGACTCTCTCTACTATTACTGCCTTTCAATTATGTCCAAATTAGTTGTTAATAAGCAGGGCTATTCTTCAATCAAGTTCTGATTGCTTTTCGGTTTTTATTTTATTTTAATGTGCTTGTTTATTTTGAAAGTTAGGTGTTTCCACCATACAGATAAATTTCTATTTAACAAATAACAATGCATAGACAAGTTTTATTCAATATGAGCATGAGCAAATGATAAAAATTGAATAATCTTTGGAAAAATTGATTGAATTTCAAAAAGAAAATAATTAATTTTCTCTTATTTTTTAGACATAGAGCTAAAGGAAGTCATCGAAAGTGATATCAAATGGATTTGAATTAAACGCGACGAAGAATATCGACATAACAGTCGACTGTCTGTCCTCTCCATCGCTCAGCCGTTGATCGGAACGAATGTGGGCTCAAATCGTTTGAAGGCTTAAACACAGGATATTAAACGATCTTAATTTGGGATACAATCCAAGTGTAAGACATGTTTAGACAATTGATTGCATTCTCATAAACATTATCATAAACGAGAGCTAAGTTATTGAAAGCACGACATATCAATCTCTTTTATTTAACAAGGTCAGTTTTCTTAAATCTGGTCTTAAATATTTGCATTACATCAGAATTTGAGAAATTTGCAGGGGTAAATTAGATTTCTTTAAAGTTTAATTTAATTTCAGTTAAATTGCATTGTTTGAGCTTGGTAATTTAGAAGAAACCCTGGTTATTCATGCAAAAATAACTGTTAATGCCTGAGCTAATCCTTGAATCAGTGATCAATTCCTGAATTTTCTTCATTTAATTGAAACTTCAGAAGACTTGAGGCAATATCCTGTGAGTGGTGCACAGGGCACAGAGCACACACCTACACATCCCTGCATTGTATTATTGGAAATACTTTTCTTCTGTCAAAATACAAGAAAAATATTCTTATTTTGTGTCCGAATAATTCAAAAATCAATTGCTTTTACATTAATTTTTCTCCGAAAACATATGAAAGAAAAGAGAAATTGCTTTTGAAAGGAACAAAAAGATTACAAATAAATTCGTTTTGATTTCTGGTAATTATCTTGAATTCCATTTGGAGTCTACTCCTTGTGAGTGAAATATCATTAAATCTCTTTTGCGACAAAACAGACAATAAATTAGGCATTAGTTCACTCGACAGACACTTTTCTCTTAAGTATTTGTCTTAAGATTTTTCATTAAAATATTTTTCTTCTTTTATAGACTCAAATAATTTCTATTATTTTTCGATTACTTCTATTAAGAGATTCAAAAATTAATGGACTTTTTGCTATCCATTAGAGGAATGGAATTTCTCGTAATTTAATACACTTTTTAAATGTAAAGTTCTTTAAAACCTAAACCTGGATGCGCAAGGTAGTTCACATTTAAATTAATTTATCTCTGGTAATTTTCAAATCATCCTGCTCATCTTTTTCATAAATTAAAATTTCGTTTGAAAAATATATTGACTATAAATAATTTTAGACCTAGATTAAATAAAGCTGATACATAATTTCACATAAATTACCAAGGCAAAAATAAAATAATCGACTAAATCGATAATATTTTCTATATTCTGAGCATAAAGATACTAATCAGGCAATAATTTAACAACCCTGGCCATCTTAAAAGTTTATCTACTTGAAAGAATATTAAAAGGCAAGAATATAAACCAAGAACCATTGAACTAGATTGTATTCATCGCCGAATCTATTCATCACATAATCATTTCTGTAATAAAGTAAAGTAAAGCCATTTTCAACATCTCATCTATTGTTTAGTCGAAAGGCTATTATTTGATAAAAAAAAATATTTGAAATATTCTTCTATTCAAAGATTATTTTGATGTTTAAGTCTATAATGAGTGGCATTAAAGCAATATTACAGCGATTTATCGATTCCTCTCTTAACTGAGACTATCATTCATTTGTTTAACAATATTACAGATATTTATATATTATTTATGAAATATTATAAGTCTGTTATACCATAAAACATAAGATCAAAATTGTTTTAGTTTTCATTCCGGCACAAAAACGTGATATAATTTTCAAGTATAGTCTTAGCCAAATTCTATTAGCAATGAGCAAGGTAGGTGTTAATTTGTTTCCAACTAAACTGGACAATGATTATCTTATTCAATAACATCCCACTATATTGAACATTAACAAGGGAGTATGCAATAAATTCCATTTGTTCCCTTGATAACTATTAGGTTTGTATTGAACACGGGATTTCACTCCCACTATATTGAATACCTTGCTCACTATCACACTTAATATTCAGTTCGTAATTCTTTGTATGAATACTCTGTTTAACCATATAATATTGAAAAATCAATTCATAATGACCTGGGATTTCTCTATGAGTGTCATTTTTCACCAAGAACACACTTGTTTTTACTATAACGGAAATTTTTACCATCAAATGTTCATATATTTTGTGCCAAACTTTCCTTTTTCACGTCATATCTGATATGAATTACTAAATATGTATTTAATTGCAAAATGCGTTACAAAAGCAGTTGGAATAAAGTTATAACTAATTAACAGCCAGTCCTACGATATGATGTGCTCTACTATTATATTGTGAGTTCGAAAAGGAAAGCCTAATGACTGAAATGAATGTAAAGAGTCGAGTCCTGTGCTATGAATTACTACTCCATAGAATTCAATCTATAATTGCATTAACAGAAAGAAAAAAATCTTTTCACTGATTAGAGTCAGAGTTTTGGGCCATAAGTTGAATCCCTTTCCTCCTAAGAGAAGAGCCGTTTTCTCTCTCATTGAGCGACTCCTTTGAGAAATGATTTTAACTTTCATTCAGTGCCTTAAAAAACAGACGTCTATTCAGTCAATAATATGTCGCTCCCGACTGTCGAGTCCTCATGTATTGCATTAGTATTTTAGTTTTATTGGCAGTGCTTTCAGAAACTCATTTTAAATATGAAACTATTGAACGAAAGAATTGATTGTCTCACAAAAGATTACATTCTTTGAGGGCACAGCCTATTCGGCTCCACACTATTTTCTTGTGCGAAAAGTTGGGCTTTTGTACCAAAACAGAAGGTTATAGCTTATAATCAATGAACATTTTGTTTATTTCAGACAACAGTCGGCTATTATTCAATTCTCGGAATAAACTTGCAATATATCCAATATTCCGGAGAATTTTTCTCTGATAATTCACACGAAAATTGATAGAGAATTTAATCTTGAAAGAATTCCCGTAACTTCGATATTAACATGCCTGTTACCTTGGTAAGCATAAACTAGCAAGAATAAAGCTCAGTCGTGGAAAAAACACCTTGAGCATAATGAATGACTTATATTCAATTGAAGGATTCCTGGAATTATTTCGATTTCCTCTAAACAACTCTTATATACAAATATAAGATTAGCAAGCAAACTTATTTCATTAACATTCACGTCTCAAGTGTGGCATTACTTGAATTTTTATGAAAAATCTATTTTTGAATAAATAAACACTTGGTTTGGGTATTGATATACAGTCACTGAATATCATTCATGTAATTGGCTTAAAATCTCAATTCAGAGGTGTGCAAGGTAGTTCCGCGTATGAAGAAGACTAGTTTTAAAAGTGAACAATTCTAGCAAGCTAATTTCATTTAAGATATATTGTGAATAGCGATATATTGGAATTTAATTACAAAATAGTGAAAGTTATACAAAAACATATGAAACCTGAGGCAGTATTTGAATAACACCCCCATAACCACCACTGAAAAGAAGAATTCTGTGAGACTTAACCCAGTTTTATATGAAGAAAAAGATTCAGAGAGAAATCAATTTAAAGCGATTGAGCGAAACGGCACACAATTGAGTGTAAATAAAAATAATGTGTCACTCATTGAATGATTTGCTGGAAAACCTCGAAAACCAAAAAACAGTTTATGCATAAGTGCCTCAATTTCTGACAGCCTTTCCTCTGGTTTGTCATTAAATCGATTATATTCCTCAGTGTTTTCGCCTAATTCTTTGCCTCACGTCTTAAGCTCTGTGCGAAAGAATAGGAATAATAATAATAATCCATTGAAAGCAATGAATGATTGGTTGGAAACTGTTTTCCAAACCAAATGAAACATTGAATCCATTGATTCGAGAATTTGGTTATTATTTGAAAGAAAAGGAATATTCACTCAAAAAGTTTACTCAAAATAATTGCTAAAAATTTATTTTTATTCTCTTCGCTCAGCCCAACAATGATCGGCGCCGCCGGGAGTCGACATATGAACAGCAGAAGACGGGGCTCTTCGCCGCAGATTTCGGTCTCGGATCTGCCCATCAGACGACTGTCCACTCGCATCGAAGAAGAGCCAGAGGAGGGGGATAAGTCTGAAGGCAGTAGAGACAATGAAAAGGATGAAAAGGAGAGCCCTAAAAGTCAGAAGACTGACTCTACCCGATCCGAATCTCCTCCACAAAGAAGTGCCCAACAAAGAAGTGCCACAACCACTACCACATCCACAACTGCCACATCCAGTGCTAGACGTCAGTCAATTGTGCCAAATATGAATGGAACGCGAACGCAGACCCGTCTGTCCATAACTGAGTTGCCGGCCGGCGCTCGGCTCAGACAACGGCGCAGAGCCGTAGAGATAACAGACCAAAGAACGTGTGTTTTATTACATTCGCGGCTCAAAGGCATGAAATTGGAAGATATCGCGTAAGTGATTGCCATCAATATTGCCATCAATATAGCGCTCTCTACACTCCTTTCCCAAAAACAATGAAACGATTCCGAAACGGAACAGAATATTCTGTTTGGAATTACTGACAACAGATAGAGAGCTGAGTCATACGGAAGTGTTGAGCTCAGCATTTGTTTGGGAAAATCCCTTAAAAAATATTTCTGAGCAAAAAATATTTAAAAATATATCTAATTTCATATGAAATTGAAAATAATTTTTAACTAAAAGTGGTAATGAATTGAATAAATTTTTATTCTGTGCCCGATTTCAATGTAAGTCAATAACTAATTAACCCATTCTGTGCTCTTATTCTCGACATCCTCTTAGAAATTACGTAATTCTTTATTTGAAATCAAAATTCCAGAATTTTCATCTTGCTCGTCGATAGATAGAGTCATAAATTGAGCTTGCGGTTATGCAATGACCTAGTTTAACCTGTCATACACCGAATGACAATTTAAGTAATATTTAAGTTGAATTCTGTTTAGTGAGAGAGCGCTCCGGTCTTAGAGTATTGCTGTCAACTGGAAAAAGAATGGTATCGGTGTATGTGTCCCACCCATTACATCATACATGGGAGCATCCCTGTGCTCTGTTATGCTGAGCACAGTCAGTGTAGAGCATACTATTGGCAACGAGAGAACGCTTTGTGCTCTCTATTATCAAAATCAATCATTAGATTTGTGTATCAAAAGCCTATCGGAGAGAATATACTCTAAAATAGCGTTCACTCAAACACTAAACCAATAAATAGAAACCGAATTTCTAATGACTATTAAGTGATAGGAATAACCGTTTTTTCTGAGCCCGAGTGCCGTCTCTCTGTTAATAACCATCTGTTTAATTGTGATCAAATTTTTGCTCGTTTAGTTTTCAAGCATTAAGTGCCGAAGTCAGTGCATTCAGTGGTGGTGCTGGCAGTGAGGCCAGTGGTGGCCACTCCGGTCAGAGTCACAGGCGTTTGACTGCACTCTATAACAGTTATGGATCAGAGTCTGCGGCTGTAGCCGAAGCGCGCAATATGGCCAAGAGGAGGGGCATGCAGGGTGGTGGACCCGGTGCCAAGGGGCCATCATCGCTCTTCATATTCAGCGATGACAACTTCATCAGACGCCACACCAGATTCGTCATCGAATGGCCATATCCTTTTCATACGATCCAGATAAATTCATTTCAATATTCATTTTTCACACACCGCCTATTTTGTTTTTAATATTTGCATGCTCAAAAGCCCGAATTTCTGCTAGCATTCAATCTGATCCTTAAAATTGGGGTTAACCCAAAATATCAATTGGTTTCACCTTTGAAAATAATTGTGTATTCAAGTGATAGCACCCGATATCTGGTGCTCACTATATATTTGTTGTTGTTTTTTGCAATGTCTGCTATGGATCTCACATATTATTTACCAAATATATTATCGACCTTTCCTTTCGTTTCCTTCCCAGAGCTCTAATTCTCTGTTTTCTTTCTCTCTCTCCACTCGAAGCCATCAAAAATCTAATCTAAAATTTTTATCACAAATTTAATCAAAAATTCTTTTTCAAACCAAAAATGACTAAGAAATTAATGCACGACTTTTTCCAAAATCAATATTATATTTCACTATTCCATGCAATGAGAGGAAAGCCATTGAACGCCTGTAAATAAGTCTACACAACAGAACACGAATCCAATGCAGAGAAACCTAATCAGAATCCGAGCCTTAAAATAAAGGCCAGAATGAGAGGGCAAACAAAAAATCCATTTCCAGTTCACTTTAATTTATAAAATTGGTATTAATTCAGGGAAAACACTGGCATTACTCCCAAGTCGTGTAATTTTGTTTAACCATTTGTTTGTCTCATTCCATGGTTTTTCTCCCCGAATAAATTGAATCAGTTTTCTCTCCACTTTCTCCTCATTAATATTTGTATTACAAACAACTTCAGTAATTCCATACAATTACTAGCATTAATATCCTAGATGCTTCCAGAAAAAAATAGATTACTATTCGCTAGACATGAAACACAAAAAACTGTCCATACTTAATTATCTTTTGAGTTTTGCTCTTTAATTTTAGCGATCATGCATTGTATAATTTAACAAGTAAAATTCGAAATATTATATTTCCATTATTCAAAATGGTTCATGGAGAAACAAAATAGGGCTTAGGCTATTTGAGCATGCAATTTCCTGGAAGACCAGTCCATTTGGATGAATGCAATCATTTAAATGACAGATATTTTGTCCAAATATTATGATTTTCTTTAGAAATGGTTTGCTTTGAATGAAACAAAAAGTGGTAACAAATGTTTTCCTTAACCAATATTTTTGGTCAACACTGTGTTTGAATATGCAGTGCTGATGACCATTATTGCCAATTGTGTAGTGTTAGCACTGGAGGAACATCTGCCCGAAAAGGATAGGACGCCTTTGGCTGTTCAACTGGTATTTGCCATCAATTGACTAATCCTTGAGATATTGATTAAAGTAATTGATTTGTTAATCATATTATACGTTCTGATTGTCTCTTAGGAAACGTCTGAGCCTTACTTTTTAGGCATATTCTGTGTGGAGGCCTCACTCAAGATATTAGCCCTAGGATTTATACTTCATAAAGGATCTTATCTTAGAAATGTTTGGAATATTTTGGATTTTATAGTAGTTCTGACCGGGTATGTCATCTCCTCTTCCACTGCACAGCACATTATAAATAGTTTAATAAACAGAAATATATCTATTATTTAACGAATAATAATCTAATCCTTACTTTCCTTTTAGTTCATAGGCTTTAGACTTATAGAGAGTGCCAGAAAACATAGCCTTAGTTATTACTGTATTAGAAACTAGATCAGTTTATTCGAAAACAAAATTATCTAGCCTAGATTTAGCCTAACGGCATAGACTCTGGTAAATTATTTGCATATTTTATCACTTATTGTCTCTTTCAGTCTCTTTATTGTCATTAAGTTTTCGATTGAAAACATAAAAGAGTCGTTTTATTTATTAATGAATGATATCTTATATTCTCAGATCATTTAGTTTTCTTTCCAATCAATAGTTTGCTTCACTTTTTTTTCGTTATTTCTTTCAAATAGTATAAAGAGTTTTGTATTTTTATACCAATTATTAGTTTTGATAATAGTTTTCATTTCATTCCAGTCTTTAATACTATTAATGATTTTTCAGTTCATTTGTCTCTTAATTCAAAGCAATTATTATAAAGACTGGAATCGATTGGTTTGGAAAATATAATGATTTTAGTTGAATATTGAGTAGAATTAAATTTTATTCTATATTATAGCTTAAATTACTAGAGTAAAAGCTTTTTGATATGATTCACACTTAATTTGATCAAGGTAATATATGCCAAACTAAAAAATTGTATTCTCTCTAATCCCAGCGAATATTTTGCTTGTTTAATTGAAAAAATTCAGCAGAAATTCCTGGATAATTCTCATGAGTCATGAGTCATGAGAGTATAACTTGATTGTGGCCTATATCATCTTGCATCGCAGTGCACACAAATATTTACCTAGAATAGTTTAGTAATAGTTTCTTTCTTCAATCTGTGGCAATGTTTTGAATGTTTATTGAAAAACAAACAAATTATTCGGTTTTAGAAAGGCTTTTCGGAATTCATTTGTTGGAAACTTGTCGTAAAAATTTACCAGGGGCTTAGAAATCATTAACTAGTTAATTTAAATGTGATTGGCGTAGTCGTAATCCATGTGCCCTCACAAACAGTTTTTGATTAAACTGTTTTGCATCGGAAACTGCTTGCAATTAACTTTCCAGTCGAAAGACGGGGTCAATTAATTAGATTTCTGAGCAAACTGTGCCTACTCATTCTACTGCTCCTCATCCAATGACATGTATAATAAATAGCTTGGTAGTTATTTTCCATAGATATTTAGTGAGCTCTGAATATCTCCCAAATGAAAGATAAAATATTTGCTAAACAATAGATTTTAGTTAGAAATCAATTTTCCTCTAAAATAACGAAACACTAAAATCCAATGAAAAGATGATTAATGGCCTAATGGCTGGCGTTGGGACGGAATGCATTCCGACCCCTACTGTCCCCTCGCGGCCATACCATACCATACCTTAGACTCGCCAACACTGTTATGGAAGGAACTGAATTTATTGGTAAAAATGTTGACTTCCGAATGCTCCGGTCATTTCGTGTATTGCGTCCACTAAAGTTAGTGTCCAGAACGCCAAGTAAGTCTAACCCTGCTCAACCATAGACACTCATCAAGATGTGTTTCCTTAAAAACGCCATTGAGCTCACTGAGCACATACTCTTTTACAACCAACCGTTTCCTTTCTTTATTCTGTCCTTAAATTTCGACTCCGAAACCCTATTAATAGAATTTTCATTTTATTGCTTCTTCTGGCAATTTGTTAGCTAGGGTATAACATTTAGCAAGATCATTCTTCATTGTTCTGCTGTTGTTTTGCAAGCGTTTTATTTTTCTGATTTTCTTATGACTTGTTTTCTCGCTTAAAACAATCCGTCGTTTTGTCTTAATTAATGGAAAGAGTAATTAATTTTAGGTTAAATTCACTTGGTAATTAAAAAACCTGATGATATTCTGCCCGGACTAATCGAATTACTAAGCTGATAAGTTTAATTTTACATACAATTAAATGAGTGGCTTAAAAATACCAAGCACATTTACATACAATACTTCTTTTATCAATTCGATCTAGTAAAGTCAAAAACCTAATTTTTCAAACGATATGATCTTGCTGAAAAGTTCGATAAAGATGAATTAAAGGCGACTCCTTTGAGGTCAAGAATATTAACTGTGAATAGGAATAAAATCGATAATTCATGAAATATAAGAGCATTTATTTCATCGAATATTTTCCTTATTTTTACTCTTTATGTCTGAAAATAGCTTTGATTTTGAGCCAAAAAAATATATCAATTATTTAATTGAGTAATTAATTACAGAATTATAGCGCTTTTCATATAACAGATTCTGTTGTCAAAGATTACCCATTAATAAGAAATTGCAATAAATTAGAAAACACTCTCTAAATGTGTTTTTTTAATCTATAGTAATCAGGAATGACCAAGCTGAAAAATGACAATTGATTTTATTCATTTAAATTGATAATTGCAATTAGCATGATGCAATCCAAAGTCAGGTGACAAGAAAATATTTTTGTCGGCCATTTTGTCGGCCTTGAGATTGCTTTTAAGGACTTCCTCTTTTAAAATACCTTAACACAAAAAGAATGGACATTTCTGAGTCATCTATAATATACATATATGTGTATAAATATCTATGTATTAAACATAAGGCCAGCCTTACAGCCGATAGAATCGTATTGAAGAATGTATTTGTGCTGGATCAATATTTGTGTTGATTGCTATGAAAAAAGTGAAATATCTAAAAATTAATAATAAATATGAAGGCAATAGAATTCTTTGCGTTTCATAACCGAAATAAAACTCAATTTCAATCGCTTTTAATACACCTCTTCATAGAAGCCTCGAATAAATTGAATCGATTTTTCACAGAATTGTTGAAAAATCTACAAAAAGATTATTATTGTTTACATTAAAACTTGTTATTAGTAATCCGATATAAATTCCTATTTATTAAATTTGACAAGCTCAAATCCAATTTTATAGCTACCAGATCGATATCTGAGCATGAATAATTTTCCAAAAGACAACACTTAGATAGATCATTAAAGACCATTAAAATGTTTATTAAATGCCACGTATTAACGTTAAATTACAGAACCATGATCATAATGCAAAGCTTGCAAGTTCAAAAAGCTTTTAAAATATCAAATTAATTAAAGTGTTTGTAAAAAATTCAATACTTTCATAGAAAACGCGATTATTCTGTGCGTAAACGTAACATTAAATACGAAAATCAGTGATGGCCAAGAGTGCCAAGGGGGTCGTGTAGCCAAAACAGCCCCCAATTTTTCGTCGGAATACCTTTTCTTGAGGTCGGGTGGTATCTTGGCCATCAGTGACGAAAATTTAGCTAAACACTGAAATTTTCCAAAATTAATTAAATGACCCTTTTCAATTAAATTGTTTATTGTTTTGAAATAAATATTTAATTGGTGAATTTTTCACTAGGATAACTTTTTATTGCGAGTTTTATTCTCCATTCCATTATAGTGGCTCTCAATTCAATTATCTCTACCTTTCCCTTCAGTTTTTGGAAAACATATTTATGTTATTTCATTTGATGGACTTCTCGTTTATTCTGCGCTTATTCTGTGCTATAATTCCATAGTTTTTTAGACTAAAGACAAAAAAGAGGAAAAGAAACGGAGTTTTTATTATTGATTTTGCTCTGAAATGTACTGCACTCAGACTGCAGTCACATTATACCAAATGTTTCACTAATTTATTGACTAATCTATGGTTTCACACAATAGTAGTAAATATATAACGAAATTATAAATTATAACAAAAAAAAATAAATAATTTTATTGTAGAATATATTCTGTTCATAGAATATGTATATCATATATAGCTATAGATTTATATTTAGTGGTATTCATTAGAGAATTTTAAGCTGTAGTTTATATGAAGTAGTCAATAATCTAGTATATTTATTGCTAGTATTTTTTGCTAGAATATAGAGTAGAAAAAGTACAGTCAAATACCGTATATTATTGATCATAATGTTAAAATTTATCGTGGTAATTAATGTCAGTTTGAAAGTGCGTATTCCCCAATTTGTGCGAACAGGATTTATATCATATTCAAAAGCACCAAGCACATTAAACTTCAAAATAATAAAGTATTCGACTGTACTTTTCTTTAGACTGTATTTGAAAAATTAGTTTATTAGAAAAAAATTAATGGATAAAATAGATGTATAGAACGTATGAATGTTTAAAAATTAGCTGGATGCTTTTATTTTCTATTCCACCAGGTTCATAACCCTCCTCGCTCCCCAAGAAAAAACTCAAATGTTAGGCGGTGTAGATTTAAAAACCTTGAGAGCCATTAGGGTTTTAAGGCCTTTGAAGCTGGTTTCAGGTGTTCCAAGTAAGTGCTCCTCACTGTCTGTACACTAGTCTATAATAGCAGTTCCCCGGCCGCCACCCCCTTCCCCGCCACACATTAGTGCATAATAATGTAGATATGAATGCCTTATCCCTTTTGCCTGTTTTAACCCATTGTTACCCATTAGATAAGAGACGAATAAATTATTCTTCAATAAAATTGTTGCGAAGAAATGTTAGCCTAAAAGAAGAGAAATAACTCTTCCCTTAAAAAACTAATACATTATTTGAATGTCAGTTAAGTTTGGCGTAAAGTTAAACAAATTTCCGCTCAAAAGCCAAGAAGAAAATGCTATCAAATCGTTAAATAGACTGTAGTTTTGTGCAAAAGAAATGATCTATTCTTTTAACACAAAAGGAATATATTTTTTGAACTTTCGGTCAAACCTTTCGATATATTGATTGACAGTCAGTGATGTTCACAATGGCTCAGTTCAGAGAAGGGTTTCCACAATATTTTCAAATCCAATTATGATTGACGAAAGTTAAACACATAATCGATATTTAATTGAGTTCTTAAAAATTTTGACAATAATTGAGCCGATCTGACCAAGCTTAGATTGTTTTCCGGGTTTAGCCCCCGGTGCCCAACACTGAAGTGTGAAATATAGCAGAGTTTAGTTGAATATAAGGCAAAAATTGATTTTTTTAAAGACAAAAAATACAATACATTTAAGAATTCCATTAACTCTCAGTTTAATGTAATTTTGTTTTTACTTTTCTCTGGGCTTTAGTTTAGACTTTGATTCGGCTCTTCTTCTGTCAATAATTTCATTCTTGAGGTTATCTTTGTTTTGTTTGGTCTGTTCCTGGATTATGGCGTTCCCTCAGCACCAGAAGAGATACATAAACACGAGATTCTTAACCCAGAATTTCCTCCGCTTTTGAGCTCAAGATTTCAATTTCATTGATTTTTATTTTATGTTATTTTTTGTTGTGATAAAAAACTTATTAAAGTCGTTTTGACAGATATTTGATAGCATTTTCCGGGTGAGCGCAGAATATAATGATAATCACATTCCTCGATAACTCGATTTATTAAATAATCTTTGATTTATACCACGACTTAATAGACAACTTAAAAAAAGGCCACAAAAGATATTTACCATCAAATCAGAGCTGAATTCGAGTGTCGTTTAATTCAACTCTTCTTTTAATCGAATTAAAGCCAAACTCAAACCCAAACCATTCTTAATAAAAAACAATGAAATCAATCAAAAATGGTTAAAATCAGCCGACTTTGCAGTGGTTAGAAGGGGTTGACGACAGCGACACTCGACTGCACAGCACTTATTCACAACAGACCCGAAACTAAACTCAAAATCAAAAACAGAGCTCCGATTTCACCTAAAAATCAATTGAATATAAACTGCATTATTTCGAAACCAAATACTCCTTTTCCCCGATTTGTCGGAAAACTAATCCAGTTATTCATGTATGACATGCGAACAGGTCTTCAGGTTGTCTTAAAGTCCATTATCAAAGCTATGGCGCCATTACTACAAATCGGTTTATTAGTGTTATTTGCGATCGTAATCTTTGCCATCATTGGCCTTGACTTCTATGAAGGAGCACTTCATAAAACATGTTTCAGTTTGCCAGATGCAAGTGAGTATTCACCCAGGGCCTTTACAAACTGCGTATGCACCTGGTCCTAGATTTAAGGGGATGTCTGATTGCATACGAATTTTGTGTGAAATGCCCGGAAATGTTGGTTACCCTGAACACACTGAATAACTTGCTCATTATCACAGCCACAATATATAGAGAAGGCGACTCTTTGGAAACGCCATGCACAATGAATCCGCCAGACAAGGCCCCTAAAGGTGCCTACACCTGTCCAAACATGACGGTCTGCAAAGAGGGCTGGGAAGGACCCAATTATGGCATCACATCATTTGATAATATATTTTTTGCCATGTTAACCGTATTCCAGTGCATTACTATGGAGGGATGGACCAGCATATTATACTGGGTAAGTTTTTAAACATTAGTTTTCAAAATGAATTTATTTCCCAATAAATGGGAAATTTATTAAATTCTTGGAAAATATTTTCGCCAATTCCTTAACCATGGAATTCATTATCAATTCCTTCAATTCTGAGGCATATATTCCCAACAAAGGAGTCTTTACTTTAAGAGAAAACTCAATATTCAGTTTGAGGGCAAAATTTTGATGAGAAAAATGATTCGGATCCAAATATTGATTATTTACAATCCATTAAATTAATGTTTCCGAGCAAATAATGAATTGCAAGATAACTTAGTTCACCAGAAAAGCTTTTAGCTTCTAATTTGTTTAAAACTATTGGCCGTATCTATAGCCTCGAGCATTTATCGATCGAATTATGTGCAGACTTTGAATTGCGAGCAATTCTTTTGATATTTAAATCAGTCATTAAGTGTTGAAAAATCATATTTACTCCGATTATTATACAACTCAATAAATATTTGAGTTTTGAATTTCCTCCGAGTATTGAATTTTTTCCGAATCAAAGAATAAATTCAATGAAAGGATAGAAAATTTATTTTTCAAAATTCAAATTCGATTCCGAAATGAAAGACAGGAATTCTTGGTATAAAAAGACATTTCTTTTTGATATTTAAATATTTTGAAAAAGTTTTGTGAATAAATAAATCAAATTTTTCAATAAACTTATACAACATTTTTATTTTACAGACAAACGACGCGATGGGCAGTACTTATAATTGGATTTATTTTGTGCCACTCATTATTCTGGGTTCATTTTTTATGCTCAATTTGGTTCTTGGTGTTTTGAGCGGGTCAGTTTTCTATTCCACTTTATCGAACACAAAAATTATACTAGATATAATACAATATATTATACTAGATACGCAAATATATCTAAAATTCAGATGAGCATGTAGAAATACATCTATTTGTAGAAAATATATCTTGATATCTTCTATGTGGCAAAATTATATTCATTTTTGGATTTGATTTGATAAAAACAGAGAGTTCGCCAAAGAAAGGGAACGGGTAGAGAACCGCCAGGCGTTCCTTAAACTCAGACGACAGCAGCAGTTGGAGCGGGAGCTCAACGGTTACGTCGAATGGATCTGCAAAGCAGGTAAAGCACAAAATCAATAACCAAGCTCATTTTATTCAACTTAATATCTAAAGCCTTATATTACGCCCATTAAAATATTGTTATGGCGACCACCTTGCTCACTTAAATTGATTTCTAGGGGATATTCAAATAAAGTGTTTTGCAATAAAATAACTTAAATAAGAGATAAAAATAAAATACAATTCGTGTTATAAAACAATAGAAATAAAATAGTTTTCGTTTTTATTTCAAATTTAATGAAAAGCTTTTCTTCTTGGAGTGAAAGACCTGTCCTTTACTTAAGTATTTGAAAAATAATAGTATTTTTTGGGCAAAACCCGTCATTAATTTCGAGGTCTATTTTTAGCCAAAATATTTATTTTGTGCTACTCTTGCAGAGGAAGTCATTTTAGCCGAGGAAAGGACTACAGAAGAGGAGAAAATGCATATAATTGAAGGTAAGTTCCGATAAACAAATGGCAGAGAAGTGAATGACTGATCAATAAGTTATCCACCAATTAATGTATTGCACGATAACTCCACTTATGAACCTAATGATCAATTAGTGTACAAATGATTGATTACATTAATATTTATACTCAATGGGCCTCCGCTCCGAATATTCTGCAGTCAACCCCTTTAGTCAGGGATGAACAAGCTCATTATCAACGGAGGACATAGAATATTTGTCAGATTTCCACATTATTTAAATTTGATTGATTAGAGTCTTTAGGGTTTGTGAACTATGATTTAATATTCATTAAAGACCACCTTGCTAACCTTATTATTCAACTCAATTGCCATAATTTTATTGAATTGTATAAAAATGGTGTTCTTGTGAACCAACAGCGCGTCGAAGGGCTGCCGCCAAACGCAAAAAGTTAAAGACTATGCACTCCAAGAGTACAGACGAAGAAGAGGAGGAAGAGGAAGAGGAAGAAGAAGGTATGTCACCACTCATTGTCACCATTGTTTTCATTTGATTTCATTGCAATTGACTAACATTTCGTCTGACAGACAGTCAATACGTTTTCTCTTTTCTTTTTATTCAATCGCAGAGTTTTTTGAGTGCTTTCACAATATTATTATTATTATTCACTCAGAATAACACACAGAATGAAAGACACAGAATATTCTGAAGAAAAAATTGTTTTTTCATTTAATTTGTTTTTCGTTTAACACTTAAACAAACATTTTTCGTGAGAGTTATCGCACTTTGAGTTTTCAAATTTCATTCACCGATGAGTTTTGAATTTCACTGAAACACTATTCGCATAAAATGCAAATCTATTCAAACATTCATAGATTTAAGTAATTATTTTCAGAGAATTCTCTCAAATTATAGTTTGAAAACACTTAAGACAAGAGATACCATTCATTAGTTTATCATAGAATAGATGAATCTAAAAATTAATTATTAATTCACCACGATCAATTTTGTTAATCATAATTTTCTTTTCTTCTTCATCTTCTTCTGCATGTCTTGAATCACGTCTTCTTCTTCTGCTAATGACTTAACCAAAACTGAAAAACAAATATAACTAAAAATCACTTAAAACTAATTGAATTAAATCACAAATCACTGCAACAAACAAATTAAAAACAAATCTTATTTACCATTCGTCTGAACACATCCACAACCGATCGACTGTATTGACTGACCATAACATCCATTTTGATATTAAATTATCATGATAAAACAATGTTTTGCGTGTCCTATGTTTCTACTCCTCTCTCAATGTGTGTGTGTTTTTAATTCTGTGTTTTTGTGCCGCATATCAAACATAAACCACAAAAAACAATACTATATAACGAAAAATATATTTATTTATATATAATATATGACCAAAAAAACAAATGTATATTATTTAATCATATATTTTGATACCGAATGTGCGTGTATTTCGATCTATGAACAAAACATTCTTACATTAATTTTCTAACATGGTATTTTTTCTCCGTACCGTTTGTTCACTCTTTTGACACTAATTTCACTGTCGATATGTCGTTCCGCACACAACACACCTTTTCTCTCCTAACCATCAAATTTATTGAAAATCCGTCACATAATCGAAATACTATTTGAATAATTAAAATGACCGAAACTTTTTGCCGAAATAATCAATGCATTTGAAAATTAACCAAATAGACCTGCCTTCAAAGAAGGTGCTCAAAGGTATTTAATCACTAAACAACTCACTAACCTTAGCTCTTAGTCGTAGCAAAAGGCCTATTCATTGTCTAATTATTTGGTAAAATTACAATTGATTGACAATTTAGTTGAATAAGCCATTGAAACAAATTGTTCCTAGTTTATCAAAAATAGTGTTAGTGCTGAAAATGAGGGCCAAGTAGTGACGTCTTTGCCAATAGTTTTACTTTTCTGTCGACAATAGATTTAGTTTTGCTTTCATTTAGTGAATGAGTAATCGATTGTTAGATCTCTTTAGAGGAGACATTATTTTAGTAGAAATGCCTTTAAATAGCAATTGAAAGCACCTTAATATTCAATTTTGTCTTATTATCAATTTATCTCTTCTATAATATCAGACTCCTATCTATTGGTAGTATAGCATAGACTAGAATACAATAGTAGAGCACAACTAACTCAGTCTCTCTCTCTCTCTCTCTCTCTCTCTCTCTCTCTCTCTCTCTCTCTCTCTCTCTCTCTCTTCATTATTATCTTCTGTTCACTTCCTTTACTTCAATTTCTACTTTTATTCTGTTCCTTATTATTAAATTTAGTGCAAAAATGGGAAAAAACCAGAGAAAGGTTTAGGAAAGGGTCCGACCTTTCAGTTGAAATGAATTATTCCTTTCGATTAGTCTTCGAGTCATTAATAATGAAATTATGTTTTGTTTTTGTTGTTTGCATACAATACTCACAGAACAGGGATTTTGAGCCAAATCCAGACTAATTTTCATCAACTTCTAGAATAAATGTTCCATTATTTAGACATTTTGAAAGGATAAGTATTGTATCAAGATCATATTTCCATGCGCTCAGTCAAAACATTAAGCTTATAGTATATCCTTCTCTAATGTATATCATGTTATGTTTTTTCACTCACAATATAAATCAGTTTTATTGGGGAATCTCTCTCTCGCTCTCTCTCTCTCTCTCTCTCTCTCTCTCTCTCTCTCTCTCTCTCTCTCTCTCTCACGCTCTCAACTTCTCTCTTTTTCATCTACTAATCCTTTCCTTCTTTATAACTAAACCATTTCCTTAACCCTACTTTCAAACACTTTGAATCTTGGTATACAAATCAATGGTGAAATGTTAGAAATAATTCCTATATTTATGTATTCGGAGTATGTTTTTTGTTGAAAGTAGTGTTGTCTTTGTGTGAAGTCATGTCTGCATTGTCTGTGGTTTTGTCGATGTCTTTCCAATGAGTCGAATGTAATGCTGATCGCAATGAAATGAACCCCTCCCTCGACAAAAATGCATGCATTTTGCACTATATTTCAATAACGGGTCGATTTTAATTTCTCCAAGCTACCCGCCCCAAATACGCTTATTATTAGCGCCTAATTTTTCTGCTAGTTAATTATAAATCCAAAAAATTAGAAAAATGAAAATAATTTTCGCCTAATTATTACAATTAATTAATTGAACGTATCTTTTATTAATAATTTTTGATCCTTTGAAAAATCAAAAAACCTTTCCTCGTTTGGCAAAAAGGATTCGCGAGGGCTTCCTATTTACACTCAAAAATTAAGAATAAAGGCGCATGCAAAGCCTTCTGGAAGGCTGAAAAACGATTCAGGTCAGTTCCACCAGAAATATATTATCTTTGATTTCATGTTGAACTCACATCTGAAGACATAAATGTCTAATAAGATTATGCATTGAATAAAATAACAGTTATCAGACTCAGTCAGCGATAGCCAGGGATGGCTTTACCAGAAGACCGGAATGTATGCTGAAAATGATAAGCTCAGCATATTTTCCACTATAGATATGAATATTATATAAAAGAATATAATATTCCGTATAATAAAGTTATTGCACAGAATAATGAGCCCATAATTAAACATTTTGCCCTTGGCTATTACTGAGCAACTCAATATAGATTTTGTTTTGTAACATATATTTTGGCTCTTAATCGTTTAGGATTGCTGTCCGCCGTATGATCAAAACCCAAGGCTTTTACTGGTTTGTCATAGTTCTGGTGTTTCTCAACACTGCCTGCGTTGCCGTCGAACACAAAGGACAGGACAAATGGCTCACTGACTTCCTATGTAAGAAATACCCTGAATGTTCTATATTCAATAATTTGTTCCTTGATTATTCTTATAATTTCGATGAACTCGATTCCATTTTTAGCCGTTTTATTGTTGAATATTCTTCAACAATAAGTGTTCTCATTCTTGGTATTCATCTCTGATTTATAGCTTAGGTTTTGATTGAGAAAAATGTTATACAAATCTATTGATGTTTTTATTGTCTGTCATTTACCCGACGGACAGATCACTCATTTCTGGGACCGATTTAATCAATCAATATTTGATATTTTTGCTAAATTCTTAATAACTTAGTGGTTAATAATGTCCAAGATTGCTATTATGCGAAGAAATCTTTAGAATATTTTGCTGTTTATTCTCCCAAAGAATCGTTAGATTAGAACAAAATTAAATATAAAATCAAAGACAAGTCAGAAGTGATTGAAATCTGATTCTATTTATATTTTCATCAGTTTGAACGATTGCCTAGATAAGAATAGATAAAATTTCAGTTGCCATGCATATTTATAATTTTGCGGTCTGTCGTGTATTTCAAATTTGAAAGAAAATTGAATTATATAGACCAAGATCAATAATATTAAATTGCGATGAATTTCTACATTGAGTTGTCGAGATTTTCTACTAAAAATAGAAATCAATTACCAAGAACAAACGATTTAATTGAGTTTTCAAAATGTGTAGGTTTATATGGAAATGTCTCCGATTACTTACTCATCGCATTTATGGCAAATAAAATGCCTTTTGTAGGAAAAGATCGAAAAAAATCCAATTTTTATAAATAAATGAAAGAGACTTTTTGTGTATCTCCTTCTCTCTCTCTCTCTCTCCTTCTCGTCTCTCTCTCTCTCCTTCTCTTCTCT